>JAODAC010009604.1:0-86198 GCA_027575185.1 Mimaenictus wilsoni
TATTTTGTTTTATTCACCCGTCTCGATTACAGTTATTACTAGTTCTGTTCAATGAATTTTAACTGTAATTTGTCATAATTGGAAATTTTTTTTTGGCGAAGTAGTTCAGGCAACGGTCGACTGGGTAGTGGCGCTAGTAAATTTGGAACCAAACAAACCCGCTAAAGTGGGAGGTCTAGATATTGTTAGTCTATGAACCAAGTCGAGCTACCAGCGTCAAGGCTGGTAGCAAGACAGCGGAGTGCAGGGATGGAGGAGGGTACGACGTGACCACGATGAAATCCATATAACTACTAACTTTATTTCTTAATTCTAAATCTGATGCTACATACTAATGAATTATCTCCTAATGGCGTATGACGTCGCGATACCAAGAGTCCGGCCGATAACGACTTTATTTGAAAGTCCGGACCTCTTAGCTAATTGCCGCGACATCATGGCCTATTCATAAGCAATCGCAAATATAAGATACGACAAGATAAGATACTACATCTAAAATTTCCAAATAAACATTACACTGCCCATTGTTCACTAATGTCCGTTTTCTTATCATCTCGATTTGGTAAGCGTAATTACGCTCCCCTGTTTACGTATCTGCGTAAACAGATTTTATGTACTACAATTGTATAGTAGTTTACAAAATTAGTTAAATTCTTGCATCTGCACCAAAATAATTGCCGCGGTACTAAAATAATTTTCAGTACCAAAATAACATACTACTTTATTCTTTGATAAGATAAGATAGAGAAATACTCTGTCCCAAGTTGGAATATTAAAGGGGCCCGCTCCTGTAATATTGTAGTTTAGTTTAGTCTGCATCACATGTTTTTCACGTTTTTTGTAAGCCCTGAGTCGTCAAGTGGTTAATAAAGAGAGCATAGAGGCGGAGATTTAAGTGGTTGCACGACGCATTTGGCGCCTTAAGTGTCTCGAAAAGGTCTTATCACGGCCAAGCTCCTGTAATATTGTATTTTTAATATTTTTGTCGATTTTATCACAATGCGTACTGATACAAACATTTTTTTGTTTGTTTTTTTTCCTATTTCAATATAGGAACTACATTTGCAACAATCCTCATTTGAATCGATAACGGACAATTGAGACACTCCCTTGTAGGTATTTTCTTAATTTGAGCACGAATTATGAATTTCATTAAAAGAAAATCGATATTGGATAATATTCTATAAAATATTAGATAATATTGATATACGTACTATTCTTCCTTTCTCTAATCAATATAATCTCAACCTAGTTATGATAATAGCGATAGGCAAATAGGTCACAGCAAAATTCAGCTCTGTAAGCTTTAATTTACGCACCGACGGATACATTTGGCAGCCGCAACCTTCCATAATCCGCTTTAATTGCCGCTCCAATCCACCTACGCTATTTGCACTTAAACTCAAACTAATCTCAAATCTAATTAACGCTTAAGCCAATCCCAAATCAAAAACAATGAATTTCTAATTCTGCGCCAATAGGGCCATCCAAAAACGACGTCATCAAAATGAACTCGAATTAAAATTAGGCAATTATCCTCACATTTAATGAAGATCATTCCTTGAATTGCGGAATTCTATGAAAGCATTTCGCATTTATTGGATATTAAAGAATCAAATTAAATTATAATTACATGCGGTTTATGATTATGATTCATAATCAGAAAATAATTATAAATATATAATAAAGTATACATAATGAAATATACAATTCAATGTAAATGCAAAATAAGTTCATTAAAATTATATTTAATTTGCCTGTACTTTATTGAATTGGGCAATGGTATAAATTCATAATAAATGCAGTGCAGTAATGATCATTGAGCAGTTAAAACTACTGTTTTTAATAATGAAATCAAGTCAAATGCAGTAATCAAATGCAGCTTAAGTTTCCTGAGAGATTTGAAGCCCTTAAATTCATGAGCCGAGATAAACTACGTAGACAGAGATTAACATGTGAAATTTTGATTGAAGTGGCTATGTGTAAAACTAGATCAGTTTACTCCCCATGCAAACTTCTGACTATCGTGCAGAAGTAGCTTCATAGAGAATGCTAAGGGAACTGTTGTGTGTACAATCCTTTTGTTTCGACGACATTCAAATATAGAACTCAAACGCTAAACTAATTCCAAACTACAACTGACTGAGAACAATAGGCTTATTTTAAATAACATTAATTAAGTTGCAAGGGCTAAATTACTTATAAGGACCATTTTAGTCTGCTCAGTTGGTAAAGAATTTATTATCTGACAATAAGTAAATAATCCAGAGGCTGTTACAGTACATGAAGACATCCTGAATGAACTATTCAAAAAACAATACGGTTCATAAAGCAGTTTTTTTTAGAAATATTCTTAAGCGGGAATGCAAAGTTCAAGAAGTTCACTTGTATATCTTCTGTTTAAAGCAGTTGTTCTGAATGTGTGGACCTCGGTCGCTTAGGGGACTGCAAAGTCATTTCGATAGCCTAAAACGCATATGTTGAGAACGGCGAGGCAAGTTAGAGCCCTTTTTTATATTTGTCGCCAAATTATCTCTATTCAGTCTGGCGTGAAAGAACTTTTGAGCTGTTTAGTCTGCACCACATGTTTTTCACGTTTTTTGTAAGCCCTGTGTCGTCAAGTGGTTAATAAAGAGAGCATAGCGGCAGAGGTTTAAGTGGTTGCACGACGCATTTGGCGCCTTAAGTGTCTCGAAAATGTCTTATCACGGTCAAGCGTAACGGCAGATGCGTGCCCAGATGCATGTATGCCGCTGTTTGAGGGTGATATCGGCCTTCTCCCGCTTAGAGATGTAGGCGAAGGTGGGAAGAAGGGCAGTTAGGTCGTATGAATTTTGTTAAATAAAGTTTAGTCACATTTTTACTCCCGAAACATCTACTTCTCTCTTCAACATCTTCAACAACTTGCATGGGACGGGTAGTGCACTAATCCTGCTAAAAATAAAAGATTCGCATTAATTCGCGGGTTGACGTTGCTGTTCGCAACAGCCTGGTTATTTATCCATATTTTGACTGTTCCCCACAGAATCATATCTTAGACGCGGGATCTCCCTTGCAGTAAATTTGACAGAGGACTCAAATGGATATCCTCTCTGAGGCAAAGTTCAACTGACCGATCGACGTTACAGTCGGGATGGAGGTTTTTGAACACAACATGTGGTTCGCGTGCTACAGAACGTTACATAAATGTACCAACGCAAAGGATTGTTTATATTAAGTTTAACAAGTATGATTGTGGTATGATGTTGGTCAATTCCAAGTAGTCCCGCTGCGAGGGTAGAACGAAAATTAATACATTCGATATGTGTTTTGCAATCACTTTTAATCCTCCCGCCGTCGCGCTCACCTTCCAGTGAAACAAAACCAGGCACACTGAGAGGCTGATTACTGTTTTTTACCTATAGAGTAGACATGTCAGACGATGATGAAATATCGATATTTATCGAATTCGATATTTCCAATTTTTCGATATATTAGTACAATAATATAAATCATAATGTCACAAATTGTTGAAATTATTTTGTAGAGAGGAAATCGGAGCAACAAGATAACAGGAAAATAGGATTGTGAGACTCAAACGTGGAGAGCATGAGACAAGTAACGGCATACATTCATGCAGTTATTATTATACCATATCAGGACATCTTTACAGTGGGGTACATATCAACATAAATGTATATAATAGCAGCAACATTATGTTATTCGCTATGGAGATAAGTACTTTTATTACCATGCAGTAAACTTCAGACAATTTCAGCAGAAATAATTTCATTTTTCGTGAATGTATTGCTGGTTATTATTACAGTATTCATTTCATGACTTTTGGTGCAAATTTACATCGAATAAGTATGAGCCTTTTTAGTATAAATATACTAATAATTTATTAATGAAAAATACATTTAATAAAAATATTACAAAGAAAGTTAATTGCCATCTATAAATGAATAATCAAAACCATAAACAATTTAGACCATAAACGATTTTATTGAAACTCCTTGTTTTGCTTCAATTATTTTAGTATTTTATTTTAAACAATTACATACATATTCATTATAAATGTAAGTACAAAATATATTTGATCAAATCCAAACTGCATTGGTATATGAATATAAGGACAAGTCATACCGCAAATTTCGTTAGTAAAATTCGAAAAATTCGATCTTAATTGACAGTTGACAGTTTATACTTTGTAAATTGCATATAAAAGTTCCGACCATCGCCGATCATGAACGATGTTTAAATTCATTGTTATAATAAATAAACTAATTTACAAAATAATATACAACGTATTTCAATGTACTTAAATATACACTGGAATATAATGTAAAATATATAGTACAGACCGCATTTGCCGCCTGTGCCTCTACTTTTCCTATGACTGTCAAGATTATTAAAATTCCATATTCCTTCGATTCTACCCATTCGGTTACTTGAAATTTATAGGTTATATAACTATAAATGTGTTATCGTATTTATTGTTGGTAGCGCAGATTACTTACATGTTAGAAATAATCAAGTTCCGTAATTAGTATTAAATAATTTCAACACGTTCACCTTTAACTACATGAAAAGAGTTTAAAATAGAAAAGCAACTACTAAACTCTGCAACATGGGAAAACAACGTCGAAAACGCACATCTTTCCACTCTCCTGCTCAGAAACCCGAAGCCATGCAAACCGAAACAAATTCAACGCTTGATACATCCGTGGATTCCCTAAATACGACACCGATCAACCTTACCGTGCCAGACAACTTATTTGCCAACATAAATATCAACCTTTCGTCACTAAAACAATCGCTAAACGATGAAACGACGAGTGTAAAATCGTTCAAATCCACCAAATCGCACAAGTCATCATCGGATGTAGTTAACACAAAGAAGAATAAGCTTAAAATGCGCAAAGAGCTGCTGCTGCAAAAGATTGATGCGCTTAATCTGCAGAAAAAGGAGGCTGCCAAGAGACACAAAAGGAAGAAACAAGCTGTAATTGGCGACACAAATGCACTGCTCGATTCGCTGCCAACAATTGCTCCATTGAAGACTACCGAGAAAAAGGAATCCACACAAAAGTGTCCGCGTGGAATACAAAAAGCAACAAAGAGAAAGAGGAACGCAATTAAGAACATTGAAATCTACAAGAAAATTAACAAGAATAAAAACTTCATTGCTAATCCCATGCAGGCAATCTCACAGCATATTAGAGCTGTTGTTGAAGATGAAATTATGAAACAGAAGATTAATAAAGAATAAAATATTTTGATTGCATATAAAGTTGATATAGTAGTTTTCTTATTTTTTGACGTATAAATGTGTCGGGACTTTTTAATTGTTTTTTGTATGTTTGTAAAGACTTTTTAAAATCGAAAATCTGTTACATTTATTATATATGTGATAACTTCCATTTCATGTAGAGTTTCGGCATCAAATACATGTTTCTACAATTTACTTTGGAGCAATATATATTCAAAAGTAAATCGTACACCTCCAAATTTTCAAGCACGCTCACGTCGATAGTGCTGTCAAATAAGGTAATAGTTGTTTGACCTTAATAATTCCATCGACTGTCAAGGTTATGCACAGTCCATCTATGAATATTAAACATATTCAGGCAATTTAGTATTCAATATGGGTATAAATATAAGACTATTCTGTGGTTATATATACTGTATTATGTCAAATATTTGCAACTGTCACAAGTAAAGAAGTCTGTCTGCCCAATAAAGAAGAGTGAAATAGTATACATACAATTTTTCACGTGGATGTAAAATGCAAATTAACACTGACTGAACATGTAAAACCAATTATTATTAAATAATAAGAGCTTTGTTGCTCGCTTTAAATATTGGCTAGAATGAATCAAATAAACTCTTCCGGTTCCCTCGGCGCGTCCAGATCGCGATAGTGCACGACAGGCCTATGGTCCATACCACCACCACCACCGCGTGACCTCGGTGGAAACCCGCGTTGCCTTTGCGGATACATGTTGTATCTTGATGGTCCCCCATATCCGTAACCCCCATAAGATCCACCATAATTCCTAAGGAAGTGATGAATAAAATTATCTTTAATATTCATAACAATAGGTTAATTATATATTAGTTGTATTTTATAAACAATGCAAAAAGTTGCATTTTGAAAAATAACAAAGCCAGAAAACTTACGATTGATGAGCATATGGTGGCGGTTCCTCACGTTTGGGTTGCTGCGGTTCTGGCAGAATTGGACGTTTGGGATCCTTCAGGTAATTGTTAAAGAACTCAACCTCTTTCTTAACTTCATCAATTTTTTCTGCGTGTTTGTTAAAGATGTGCTTTCGAACAAAGTCGGGACCTTTGAACTTCTTTCCTGATAAAGGACATAACCACTTATCCTTGGCAAGTTCTCTGGTGTTAGCCTGTACGAATTTGTCGATCTCAGTATCGACATCTTTCAGAGATAAACCAACAAGTTTGGCTTCGTTTTTGACTTGTTCCTCCTTTGGTGGTTTTTCTGGTAAGTAGTTTACCATCTTGCCTTCTACGGCGGCTCCAATGTATTGTGAGATGTCAGACTAAACAAAGAAATTCGAAATGTTGGAAGATAATCATTTCTAGTTTTTCAAGAAATATTTTGAAAAGTGAAATTCAGGATACGGAAAACTTCTAACCCGAAGTATTAATCAATTAGAACAATTTGTAAAGCATGAAATCCATTTGATTCGTAACTCGAGGTAGACACAATAAACGATGTCCAGAATATACTAATTCATCTGATTGTTCTAAATTTTTAGGAAGTAGAAAAGTTTCCAACCAACCCGAGGCATTCTGAATAAATATTACTTAATCATTCGAAAGTTTCGTGTGAAATTCATTCCATCATTATTCATTCAAAGAAAACAAATTTCGTTACTTACCTTTGAATTAGGAGCAGGTCCTCTTGCATGCAAAAGACCACAACGATTCGGCATCTCATCTTCACTAGGATATTCACTATGATTGTAGTAATCAATTGAATGTACAATCCTCAAGTACATAACGATCCGGTCGAGAACCTTGATGAGTTCATTATCGCGTTCGACAGCAGTTGCTGAATCCGAAGCATCCGCACTAGGTTCCAAGCCCAAAAGTTCCTCCTCCTCAGCGCTGCACTCCTCTATCAAATAATCAGTGATGTTGTGAAGAACCGGATTGCTAGACACCAATCCAAAACTCTCCTGCGGTTTGTCCCCGTTATCACCCCATAGTTGCGCTTTCTGATCCAAATGCAGCACAACCTTGGCAGCAATACGTATATCCGAACGCACCACTTGTTTGTGTCCCGTTATACCACTTACGTACCTAATCCGTTTGCTCAAATCCTTATTGATTATTGCACCAAGATCGAAGTCTCGCAGTCGAATATTATTAAAGTGCCAGCAAATCTCCTTAATGTTCGCATCGCGCTTGAAAGTCAACCAACCCCGTCGCAACCATCTTCGTTCCGGTTGCGGTTCCGCGAGGGCCAAACGCACGAAGCCATCGTATCGCGAACACATGGCGATGATTTCCTGCTTGGTAATCGTCGGCGCGAGATTACGTAGACAAATCGATGTCGTTTTGTAAATGTACCGCGGGCGTGGTTTTTCCTCGGGTTTCGGCTTGATTTCAACCGGCTCGGGATCCTTGCCTTTCTTCTCGGGCTCATCATCCTTTTTCTCTTCTTCGGAATCACTACTACTGCTCGAAGACGAACTACTGCTACTCCTAGAATAGGAACGCTTCCGTTTTTCAGTCGCATCTTTACTCTTTTCTTTCTTCTCCTCGTCGACAGTCTCAACATCATCGGGCTTTGTTTCACTCTCGTCAACCTCCTTCTCGTCTTCTTTCTCCTTGTTTTCAACCACATTCTCCTCGTCGATGTCGTTTTTCTCCGACATTTTTTCATCGCCTGTATCATTGTTCTCCTCGCACTTTATTTCACCATCGTCATCATCGTTATTCGGCTTATCCTCATCCATCTTCTCCTCGCCATTGGTTTTACTTTCATTTTCCTTCGTTGGTGGCTCTTTATCTTCTTGCATAACGACATCGGCATTGTCCTGATTTGTCAAATTGACAGTCTCTTCTTTCAATGGTATAACTTCCTCCAAGTCTTTCTTATCTTTTACATCCAATTTGTATTGTTGATTGGTTTTATACCTAATGGAATCTAAACAAATAGATAATGAAATTTATTGATTACATATTTGTTTCAGTTTGTTAAAATTAAATAATTACCTTGATATTCCTGCTCTAATAAAGCAAAGTCTTCTTCGGTGCCATCCTCAAGTTTAACGACAACAGTGTCGAGTAATTTAATGAGTTCTTCGTCATGACCATAATCCAGGCTAAACTCATCGATTTTTCCAGCATTGAATAATTCCAGGAAAACATCTAGTCGTTTCTAGGAATAGATTCATAAAAATTGTGAGTGAGGTGCAAAAAGTATTATAAAATATGTGAAAATATAAGTATATATAGTTTTTCCTCTTCAAATACCTTAAAGAGAAATTTAAAATATATTTTAGCGACTGAAGCAAACTAATAAAATCATATTCAGTCCCAAATAATCATGGTTAAGTAGGGTCGTTTAACTATGTTTTATAGGTTTGCTTTCCGATAAGACAAATTTACTCTAGGTCCGGCATAATTTCCTTATTTTGATACCAAAAACAATAGATACTATCTTTTTCAACTTGATACTGTGGGACAACACAATTTCGTTGGGCTAGAAAATCCTAATTAAAATAGTTCACTCTTCAATTATAAACAACTCGCAAAATTTGGAAAATTACCTGACTGAAAACTAGAGAGCACGGTTGCTTGATTTCAACCACTTTATCTCTTATTTATCCGAAAATATCAAGTATCTGTAAAGGTATAACAAACCATAAACTATCTTATAAACAGACATTTTGTCGCACCAATGTTTAAATATATGATTAAACAAGGTATATCATAAATCTACCTGATTTTAAAAGCACATTAACTAAATCCATGCATAATTATAGTCGTAAACTACCTTAATAAAGTTGTTAAGCTCCTCTTTTCGCTTCACCGAATCATCAGGATGATATTTAAGCCGAAACCTAAAAATAGAAATGGTTATGCGTTAATAATTCACTCTCGTGTCATCTACAAAATATAAAGTACATTCACTGCAATGCATTCACACAGTACATAATGAACAATGGTTCATAAGGAATTATAGGCTATAAAGAGTTCATTATAACAAGACAACGAACAATGCACAGACGCTTTTGACATGTACGATACGTTATAATCGAACTCTTAAGGGAAATACAAATCATCCACCCACAAGGAAACATACTTCATGAAATATATAAAAATAAATAAATAAACAATTAATGTAAACGTATCTCCATAAACGTTCATCTCACCTGGTTTAGCAAAACCCTAACAAATTACGCGACGAGCTTGCGTGCATTTTGCGCACTTACTCGATTAGAAATTGAACGGTCTGAACGCATTTTTATAGATAGCTTATATCCACATTTTGTACATATTTGTTTCGTATGGTTTTTCTTTCGCATTTTGTTACAACGTGACTTTGAACACAATTTTTACGATGTTGTTGCACACGCACACTTAACACATAATTATAGTTTACGCTGTCAGGAACGCTTGTCTCAATGCTGTAGAGAAAAAGGTATATAAAACAATATATTTGGAGAGATAAAACAAAAAAGAAATAAAATATGCTGATAAATATCAATAGTTGCAGCTAATGGTTTTTTGCCTCCAAACTGCAGTCAATATTAGACCAATCGTAATGCAGATTGATGCACACAAGGGCTGCTCAGTTTTTTTCCTGATATTCAGCTGAGGTAAATGTTCGTAAATGATCGTAGGGCACTTACCATTCGTCATCTTTGTGGGCAACGAAAAACTCGTTCAACTGTTGGCGCTGAAACTCGAGTTTGTAGTCATTGTACTTCTCGATTGCTTCATTGTCGGAGATGTTGTCGTCTTGAGTGGCAAGGAATGCTTTAAAGGACATCATCGGTGGTTGTTGGCCTTCAGCAGACACTGGTGCTGGTTCCCTGTAACATTTATGAATATTACACCACGTAACATTTCTAAATATTTTATAGTGTATATGAGTCTGGGTACATATAAGAGTGGATATATGGATATATAGGAAAGAGTGTGTGTGTGTGTACATAGGATTCTATATACAGGATTGTGTGGGTGTGGGTACATAGGATTCTATATACAGGATTGTATGTATATATGTGCATATGATTATCTGCGTATATATTTGTATATAGGTGTATGTATACGAGCGTGAATATGTGTATTTGATTATATTCACTGAAATTAAAAGAAAATAACAAAAAATGAATATATCAAGGAACAGTTGCCGACTAATGTATTTTTTTTGGTATGTTCAGATGCCCAGATTCTACTTTCTGATGGAATCTGGGCATCTGAACATACCGGAAAAAAACATATATTCATCATAAATAATTTCAACATACCTGTGCGCTGGTTGGTGATATGGTTGATAATGATTGTAGTAACTATCCCCATAATAATCCCCACGTAATCGTTTGGTTGCTGGTTCATAGTTGGGTGAAAATCCATGCTCTCTTACTCTACCTCCATAATCACGAGGTCGGGGCCTTTGCCAAGCATCCCTGAAATGAGATACGTTCAAATATAGTTGTCAAAAGGCTAATAGAACGTCCAGTTATTTATAATACAATTATTACTATACCTTTCAGGCCAATCATCCCTAGGTCGTACTGGCCTCTCAGCTCCACGATAATTCGGTTCAGCTCTCTCACCGCGGAATTTATCGCGTCGCTTTCTATCGTATTCATCTTCGCTGTCGCCCATCTGAAAGCGTATAAGTAGTACGCGTTATTTTGGTTAAGTATTCACTGCTTTGAATTGACGAGTGTACGAACTGCAGGATGAACAGACGCAAAACTAACCTCGTATCAACGAAATGCTATGTTGTGTTTGTTTGCTTCGGAATTTGCAGTAATTGGTAAATGGAACCCGGCGATGTTGAGTGCGTCTTACGCAGAGGTCAAAACATGGCCGTACAAATGGCAGCACAAGCAGCGAAAGCTGGCGAAAGCCACGGCGCGCAGAGCCACTGTGTGGCGCACGTAAGCGGTAAATTGTGGTGGTGAACAAAAAATGACGCCATCTTGTGCACCACCTGGTGATTAAGTCCGTAAGTATTATTACAGTTATCTACTAATTTTAAACTGATGATTCCGTTGAACACTTCCTCTGTCACATCATATTCTGTTAACTGGGGCTTGGCCTCTTTTTTTTGGTAAAAAATTTTTCAAATAAAACAATTATTTATTTCCATCCCGGTCCTAGTCGCAGCCCTAATGCCAGTCGTTGCACGAGTGCTTGACCCAGTTCTTGTACGAAATCTCTGTCCCAGTCCTTGTTTCATTCCTTGACTCATTGTCAGATGATCTAGACCTTGGCCCAATCATAGGCTCCGTCCACTCCTCATTTCAATTGCATTATTAGCTCTAATTGTAAGCATTCATTCTTATTAAAAATAAGAACTTTTTCCATGTAGATATTCATGGAAAAAGTTCTTTTTATTATGGTTTGAAGTCTTCTTTGCATCTTCCCCATGAACATTGCAAAATCGGAGTTATATGTTAAAATACAGGAAATAAACATAAAATATCATGTTCATCCAACTAGATAAAACTTTATTCACAAACCAGTGAATAATTTATATTATTTCTAATTTCATGTACAACATAATACAATAATTAGTACACAGTAACCCCTCGTTTCCTGGCACCCGGTATCTTACAAAACTATGTCACTATTAATTACAACATTGTTAAACAAAGATATCAAACAAGTAAATGGGCATCCTATAATTTTGGAAAGAAATGCTTGCCTTATATACAGGGAATCCAATCAAATAAATGCAAAAAAACGAGGTGTTACTGTAAATTTATGATGATATACATGAATCAGACACCTTGTTAACTGACAAACTATCATTTCCAACATCACAAGTATTACATGTACTTCTAAAAATAAATAGAAACACATTCACTTTTATTCCACATTAGATCTAACAAGCATTTGATGCTCATAAGTAATTTGACACCATGGCGTAAGCTACATGGGCAATAAAATCGGACACACTAACAAATTGCAACGTAACAGTCAAAACGTGTTTGCCTCTTTGGTATATATCATCCTTTGCATAAATTTCGTAAGACACATTTATAAATAGTTTTCATTTCACGTTAGTTTCTTCTGGATAAACCAAACATCCAATAACACCTATTACAATCACAATGAATTTTGCTTAAATTACAATTCAACTTGATGTTCTTGAAAACCTAGTCCATGTTCGGTTTGTTTATACTCTAGTTAAAAATATACACGTTTTTTTATCTCGTTTTTTATAACAATAATAAAATATCTCCCTATACCTGACGGAATACAAACTTAATAAATTTCTTAAAATATATAATTTATGTATATTTATATTTCATTTGTTTGTATTTTTATCTTCAATATATATCAATGGTTTATACAATTTTAGTCCTCATTTCTTTGTTTCATATTTTACTTTTTTGTTTAGAATAAATACTGCTGTCTAATGATTTTACAATCAGTAATTTGTACAAGTCTCGCTAGAATAGCGTACACATATTGAGACTACGTTTATGTACTCCATTATAGATATTTTGCAACTTTTTGGACTCAGGTCTGGATTTCAAATGAATAATTGCTAATTAATTGCAAATAGAAAATACACTCTAGTTTTGGACCACTTGATTCAACTATTTAATCATGTTTACTACTATTTAGTGGTGTATTTGTTGCGTTTCCTTACCAACTTTGGAAATATTAAGTTACAAAATGTTTGTTTATTTCTAAAATGCAGGAAACAAATATGGTGTTTTTAATTTTGATCTTTCAGCGATTCGTTACTTTTTACGCATTGGAAATATAAATCCAGTCCTGGTCGTGATAAAACTCCATTTTAACTTGTACTTCCGTTGAAGTGCCAAAATAATAACTGGTGATTAGTTTCGTGTTAATAATTGGCACATTTTGTCGCGTATAGTGATTGAATACTTTCAAGGTACCGCAAAATTAATTAATATATTAGATATGAAGATATTAACTTTTGCTCGTTCGCACTACTACCTTCATATCTGGAAGGTAGTAGTGTGAGCGAGTATCAGTTAACATCTTGAAACCCGGCTCATTTTCCAATTTGGTAATTTCACTAGATTTATCTCATTTTATCTCAAATGTTGATCATGTAAGCAAACTTTTGTATTGAAATTATACTAGTCACAGGCTTTTTTTCGGTGAAGCTTTTTTTTGTAAAATAAATTGTTTAATGGGCAGGGTGCATAATGACCATAAGTTTTGGAGTAATTACAATACACTGCAAACAGGCATGCTCTTAGCAGCATATATTTTCACTACTTTTATGATATTATAAATATTCACAGTTGATATACGTCCATTCAAACTAGTCAATCAAAAATTGATTCGGTGAATTTATCTAATTTTTATGAGTCTTTTAAAATAATTTTACAGGTGCATACATTTTCAATTGTGAACATTTATAATAACATGAATGTCACGTATATATTCATGATTCCCTTTACAATAACATTCATAATAAATATTATTTACACCAAAAGTTAAGATTTACGATAGTACACCATCATTGATAGATTCATTCAAAAGCGTAATATTTCATTGTGGTACATGTATTCGAATTCCATCTTTCATCTCGAAGAAAGTGAGAGGATTCGCAATTCCACTAAAAAGTCAGACTCTCTGCTGGTGGGCCTCATATTAGTCTAGATTGTTGGTGGTATATCGCGAATTGAGCAAGACATCTATGTGACATATAAACGGGTTGTAGGACGCCGAAGGCGCCTAGACACCCATCGGTCACACTTAGGTGTGGTTCGGATTAACCATTGTCGACAGCGTTGGCGGTAATTGATACCGCCGTGTGCTTAAACTGCGCTCCAGAAGTGTGGTGGGTTCAGCAGTCACATTCGGGAAAGACGAGGTCCTCTTCGCATTGCGCGTGCTTAACAATCAAACAAAACAATTGCAATTAGCTGTCGCTGAGAGAATGCTTCATTACTAACTAAAACGGTGATCACATTTGGTATACCGGGCTCAATACTGGAAAAAGTTATATGCACATGTACACGCTACCAATTTGAAACAAAACATCAAGTGGGTTCATTGGAATATGAATATATCGTAAGAGATTGCGTTTGCTCGCTTGCGTTTGATCGCCATGCATAAAGCGTGCCATCGCAGACTCGGAGAGAACATGTGTAGCATAACAGAGTGCGGAGGAATTGGTTTTTGTTCAGAACGTAGCATTTGTTGTTTGATAATTACCAGTCTAGCGCTACACATGACTAATGTAAACCTTGCGCTTCAGAAAACCACTGTTCCTAGGTGAAGAGATGCCCTTGTCATGGCTGAAACATGGCATCACCATCACATGCAATACCATCTATTACGTATGTGCATAGATGATTTCATGTGAATATGCTTCCCTAAATTATGTTACAACGTTAAGTGATAACTAAACGTTCCCTATCTTGCCTTCTTAGTATTCTTTGATGTATGAATCGAGTAGGTAATATAATAAGGGCTAACCTTCGACGCCTGGAGAAAGGTTGGCCTGGTAGACCGAAGTATCCTCTTGGGATAACCATCCTTGCGTTGCCCTGAGCTGGTCTGGAACCGCCATGAGCCATCAACGTCGCTAAATGAGCTGCGTAGCCCTCAGTAAGCACCGTAGCAAGAGAGTAATGTTTTTTCGGTACTTTTCCAACGATAAATATTTGCTTTTGTTTTAATCCAATGGAGGTGTATACACTAATATCTTTGCTACTGCCATATGCTGAGTGTACTATGATATTATGATTCTGTTGAAAAGATCAGCATTATTATTATTTAAATTATTATTATTAAAGAAAAGTTGACACCAATAAACATGGCTAAACAACTAATGACATAAATATATTATGTTAAGTTATAAAACAAGAGAAAAAGGATCAATAACGTTTACCTGAATTAAATTATTTAAATAGGTAGCTTTATGACCCAAAGGATCAGTGGATAAGCCATCTTGAAACGAAACCAGCCCATGAGGGAAATTGTGCTGAGATAGCCAGGAAACGACACGATGATGTTGCATATCGGGCCGGCCAGTGGTATAAATAATCAAATAGCCCAGCTCCTGCCAATGGCGGACCACGTCCACCGCACCTGCCCGGACTTTCGGATCCCTGCCTGTTACTGACATACTCGCCGTAAATGAGCCATCAATACTGAAGACTACACATTCAGTTTGAGGTGGAACTACAGCCATGAAGAAGTCTACTGACGTATGGTCGCCACGTACAACCATCTATCGAAACGACGTTAGTTATAGTGAAAAAGTAAAATGGTCCTTCTTACCTTTATCGGATATAATCCATATCCCAGCGTTTTGTCATCACGTAGAGTATATGTCACACGCCCCGCTTTGTCGGTGACTTCAGTTGCAACATGCGTCCACTCTCCCGCCGGTACATCACGCATCACGTGAATGTCCACTTTTTCCCCGGTTAGCGTAATCATGTCCAATGGACCGTACATAAAACGCGCCACAAGTGTTTGCGGCATGCAGTCCCGCACGATTACGTCGTTGGCGCGATGATTGGCAGCAACGTTCTAAAAATACCGCATTTTCAAATATTTCACCAATACATTTGTGAACTTAATTGGAATTCGCTCGTAAATAAACCGTAAAAAACAAGAAAGAGAGGAAAAATCCGGGCGTAAATTACATGTATACACTTACTTTAAGCTTCACCGATGTTCGTTTTCGTATCCACTTTTCGCGTGGTTGGCCCGGATGAAATACATTTTGTCGGTCGACTTCACCTGCCAGTGGCAAGCCTTCCAATCGCCCGACCTGCCGCAGAATAAATGCAATCACGTCGCTACTTTCCCAGTAGCTGGCGTGGAATAAGTGTGGCAAAGCATGTGTTGGGAAATTGGACAATCCCTCGGGACAATAAAGTGCATAATCCATTCGTTTACCACCCCACCATTTGTGTTGGACTAGAACACATACAGGGCTGTTTAATTATTGATAATAGTAAGCTCAATTCTTCGACAGGGAGGTTTAGCATCACTCGAAAAAAAGGAAAAAGGCTTAATACAAAAGAACTTGTAAGAATTTAAATCGGAATCAGGAACCTGAATGGTTCGTCCTGAACTAACTTCAGAAGAAATTTAGTGATTGATCTGCGATGGAAAGAGTGCCCTGGATCAATGGCTGAATCGATTTAACTTTCCAGAGGTGTCCCAATATTCTTTTAATATTGGTACTCTCCTCCTCTAGAAAGTATGGAAAGGGCACAAAACTGGCAAAAGTTTGTAGAACACTTTTGTTGAAATCTTTCTGTCCAATGTTCGCTTCTTGTTTTATTCTGTTGATGTTATTCAGATTCTTGAACCACACGTCCGATTTCATGGCATAATTTACAAAAGAAGTAATAAATTAATGGAAGAAAATTACATACGTGCACTGATTGCCTGTAATGGTATATTATCTATAATTCCAGACACGGAACTCTGGATTGATACTTCTGAAAGTCTTCTTGCTACTTGGCAATCGTTAAACATCTGAGGATTGCTTTGGAGTATTTCAACTAAAATATTTACCATTATTATCATTAAATATAGTCGTACTCATTGTATAATTATGAAAAAAAAAAGAGTTATTTATACTAACGTAAATGGTATGGCTGTCCATTTCCTAATGGGTACTTTACGTATCTAGCAATGTTTACTGGTGCAAGCATAGAAAATCGCGCTGACAGGAGCGGTTCCAGCCTGGAGGCAACCGGATCGGTGGGATGGAATAAATTATACACCTGAAGACAACTTGGACGGGTGACTGAAACTAAAATCACATCACAAATTAAAGTCATCGATCAGCCGCCATCCGGAATGGTTACCATTTTTATCCTCACTTGATGAAATTTTCCGATGGGCCAATACAAGCGCGAGCGGGCTGCCGAACATGAAAAAGTCATTTACTTCAAATTCGAACTTGATTTGATTTGGCTGGTCGCTAACTGAAGAGGAGCGCCTTCTGGGTGACGGCGCCACGAGATGTCCGGTTTCGTTAATGAGTGTTGCTTCATCACGAGCATGGCCAGCCTCGTGCTCCAGAATGCTATTTTCACTTCCATGCCTAGATTGGTATCGAGTTGTCCTACAAAGCGCATCGTAACCCAGAATGGAGCCGACCGAATCGCCTACAATGCACACTTGTCCACTGAAACCCTGTCCCTCTTCGGACTTGAGGAAATCTTGGTATACAACATTGGCACCGTTGATTGTCTTGGTGACTGCCTCCTGGTATTCTGAATTACAGCTTGCCAGCAGTGGAATAGCGCCGATTGGTATGGAATCATGTGTTATTTGAGGATTATCGGTGCAAGACGGGGATACGTCGAAACTATATGGACTTAAGCTATAAAAAATAAGAATAGTTGTGTAAAATTCAAAATATGAATAGACAATAATAGAAGTAGGAGGTAATTTAAAGGTAATCAGCTTATGAGAGAACAATAAAGTTTAAACTTACCTGGACAAAATACCCAGACTTTCAGTGCATATAGATGGACAGGAAATCAATTTAATTGTTATATGGCCAACAAGTGTTGGATAATGTTGCCGCATAACAGATTCAAATGCTCCACGAAAAGTGGTTACATCAGACTTTTTGGCAGTTAGATCCACGTTGGCATCTGGGAAATTCCATGGAAATAAATGAAAATGTTGGGAAAGATATTGTGCAGTACCAACCTAACACGCTGCCAGCGTGAAAAACCAATAACAAAACAGTCGTACTGCAAGTGACATGTGCGGGCGATGCAGTAGGCGATTCCGGGCATCCGGCATCCAAGGAATTCATTTTACCTCGCTGAAAACTGCGCTTATTACTTCCACGCTCACTCGCCACCCGCTGAAGGAATGTAGGTGAAAATATGCTGTCATCTGCACTCGAGGAAACCAATATAAACACACAACAACCACAATCGCAAACTATACCCTACCCGTCGCAGTATCAACGACCACCGTCGGCGAATTAGTTTCGGTGTCCTCCTCGGCAAGCAGATCCAACGAACTCCATTTGGCCAAACAAGACGCCTCACCCAAATCAGCCTGACAGTCGAAAAACTCCTCCTCTGACCCCGATTCCGAATCTCTACCCAGGCTCTCTATCCGCCAATTGGCTACTTGCAAATCAAAACTCTTGATGGATGAAGACGCGGGCGAGTGCAAAGGACGCATTTGTTGGTGTTTCACTGGTATCCGCATTTCGGGCTCTTCAGGAGATAAATCATCCGAGCTGGCGCCCGTTTCGATTTTTGGAATGTTTTTGGATAGCAGCGGGCTCTCCTCCTGCTTTTCGATACTGCCGAGCGTCTGCTGTAGCGTCTTCCCGCCATTCAAGTCACTATTCATATTGTTATCCTCATCGATCTCGTCATCGGCAATTTGGCCCATCTTACGCTTGAGCGCAAGTTGCGTTTGTCGTTCGATTTCGCGGATGTCTTCCATTGTTAACCCGTGCCATTCGTCTTGCCAAGCCCACGCCTGCCGATGAGCACGTAGCATCGTTTTTCGTAACGCTAAAGAAAATCATTTCTATATGTCAAGCAATCCACATCAGATTATAACGTTTAGAAAAGGTATTATCTAAAATTCATTATGGAAAGGAAAGTATTCCGATTTTGGAAATCACTCCTGCTAGCTTGGAAAGTTACTGGACTTACCGACATCGTGAATAAATCGCTCTATTTTTGTTTGCATTCCCCAGTAGCGAAACTCGACCCGACATAATTTGTAAGCACACATTAGACTCATTCCATTCGCAGTCGGTTGCTTCTTGCCCTGAACGGCGCGCCAATGCTCATCCAACCAATTGTCACTCAATGGTCCACGACCAGACTTTTCCGAAACGTACTGCGTGGGATCCTCCTCCTTCACGTAATCAGCCCCATAGAGTTGATCTTTAACAACGTCTATCAGATCAACGATCCGATTCCGCAGATCAGACCCGCTCAATTTAAACACGTTCTCCTGGTGGCCATTATCAGCGAAGTAATACGTTTCAATCTCGAGCGAGAATTTCTCCACAAACGGACAAGTGTATCGTGTCTTCGTGTACGGATACGCATTCCACGCTTCCTCTTCCACCATCAGCGCGGTTTTAGGGAGGATACCTTTCAGCCAGCCTGTATGAATTTTAATAAAGCATAATGTTACGGCATATGCATTATAAGATAGTGCATTATACGCACCAGGTAAATGACTTCCCACGTGGTAGATTTTCCTAGTATACTGGCCATTTCCACCGGGACCATCATCATATGGTTCATTTATTATAATTTCCACGCCGCTTCCATGCCCGCTACTTTCCTCCCGACTCTTTTTCTAATAATTGAATTGCAAATTAACTATCCTGATATGCTCCAAGAGGGAAATCAACTTACTGCTATCATATATAATTGGGCTATCCTATATTCTTCCACCGTCAACGGCAGAGGAATTCTATATTCTTTAATCAGCATGTCGTCGACGTTTTACACCGTTGTACAAAAATACATATCACATCGCTCGAGCAACACACTTGTTAGTACATTTGAAAGTTTACTAGTTCGTTCGTTATTAAGCGTCCAATCACATCTAAAACAAATTTGTTGTATATTATTCATGTGCGCTTATCAACAATGATTTTTTGTTTCCATAATTGCGTAAAATTGTTTATTGGCACAGGCGTGTATAATTTTAATATAAACCTCTAAGATTTTGCTGAGTAAGCCGAGTCATACAGTAACGTATTCTACAACCACGTATAAAATTAGAATAGTCATTAAGATAAAACTCATCTGCAATGGAACTAATCTTAATTTTTCAACATGGATCGGAAACCGTCGGAGATGAAACCATTTTTGGGATTGAAAAGTTTCCTATTTTCGGACAATCTGATATTTCGTGATTTAATTAGAAAAATATATTCGGTATAGAAATGTATTTGAATGGCTTAAATTTAAATATGATAATGATATGTGAAAATATTCACATATTTCACAAAATGGTGTATTTTACAATCTATAAATAATTTATTCATTGTTTCTATTTTGAAACGCAAAGTAGTAGAAATTATGAATACCATTAACATATTTTAGTTTATTTATCTATAATGAATGCGTCGTAAACTTAAAAAAAACAAATTATTTGATGTTGTCTTAAACCTAAACTATAATATAAGGCAGGGGTGAGCAATCTTTTCCATTAGCGGACGGTATATATGCAGAAAATTTATTAGCGGGTCGCAAGCGGGTCTCCTTTAGTTTTGACCAATGTTTATGTAAACAAACAAATTTTGGAATGTTTACCGGGTCCCACAAATATGTTTCATATTCGGCGGGTCGACGATTGCTCATCCCTGATCTAACATATTGTCATATTTAAACATCTTTTAATGTATATCAAACGTTTTCTGAAATATCAGATATAAATAGAATACAAAAACAATGACAATATGTTGTAATGTGATACTTTCAATCATGGAACCTCGTAAAAAATCGTTTTAAATACAGTAAAAACTGGAAATCAGTCGTAGACAGAAAGTCACGGGATCAACCATTTTCCACACTTTACAGGTTTCCGCATATTGTAATACGTGGGGAGCAAATTACTTTTATGGTTGCCAGGGAGATAAAAACCAAAAAAAAAAAATCGACTTTTATTAATATGCATTGGTTTAAAATCGACAAAAATATAAAATTGCAAGGATATAGGTAGGATTCGGGTCCCCTTCCCATATATATCATATAGATCATTCGCGGATAATACTGGTTAATTTACATTACAAAAATCACGTAAACCAAGGATTGATCTTTTTCCGTTGAAACTGTAATTACTTTTAACTACAATGTATTTTCATTCTGATAAGGAGAATTGCAAACAAATTATATTTGATAATGATTTCTCGTAAAACCACTTAACAAACCTTTTATTTTATATCAATACATAAGAATTGAATAAATGTATAAAATTGAAATATAAGGTCTACTTATCAAAGTATGCACTTTGAGAAACAAGATTATAACTATAAACCACTGATTAGGAATAACTCATAAAAGGATCATACATTATATTTTTATATTTTATATATTTCGATTATAATACTGATAGAAAAAAATCAAAACATTGATAATTCAAGAATACATGTGTGTTTTTTTTATAAAAAAATGGTCTCATTTGATAATATAATAGGATTTTCGGACGAAACCAATCTTTAATTAAATGTAATTTAATATAATAAGGATATTTGAAGCAAGAGTACGCATATAAATCAACCAAACCTCTCAAGGGAAAGATTTATGAAATATTCCTGTAAAAAAAATACCTTCATCAATATATTAAAAATTCATTTTCTCAGAAAGTTTAAGGCTTCATTTAATAATACAGTAGAACTTACGCACCAAAATAATCCTGTTGTTAAATTAAATATGATTAAGAATTTATCAAAATACGCATTAAAAAAAAGCAAGATTACCTGTAACAACCTGTAAAATATTTGATTTTTTTAATATTCCCATAATAACAATGATTCAACCATCCAAATATAACTAAACCAAGTTAATTCTGTCGTTTTCTCATATTTACCTGTTTCATTTGATAACTATTCGGAACAAGGCTATATCTATCAATCACTTAATCTTAATTAATTAAGGAACATTGAACGATTAAAAAAATATATATCCAAATAATAATTATACAATCATCAAAATATTAACATACTGTGGCATTTTCTCAGAAAGTTTCAGGGTTTCACTTAATAATACAGGTAGAGATTTCGCGCCAAACCAGTCATAAATTAAATTTAAATTCGATTAAGTATTTATCAAAATACGCACTAAAAGAAGCAAAATTACCTATAAACCTCTGGCTAGGGGCAGCTCTCAAGGATATCGATAATTGGATTTTTCATAGGCTTCAGGCTGATGTCACATAAAATGGGCGCATATAACATATCGTAAATAATAAAACAAAAATAAAGCAATTTTCAGTAACATTAATGAAATGAATTTTGTTCCGTAACAAATGAATTTACCTTTTATGTACCAAGATGTTTTTCTTACGACGTCATCAAAGAAGTAATTCGATAAACAAGGCTTTGAAAACCGTTGCACCGCCACTCACCAATTACGCGTTTGTTTGGTTTGTGTTTTGTTGTTCTTGAATAATTAACAAGAAGTACGACGTTGGCTCCCTCGGTTTACGACCAAAACCTAGGCCAACACTATCGTCACACACGCACCGATGCTGTGGACGAGGAGCGTGTGTTTACGGCTGTTTTTAAATTTAAAGTGTTGCCAACGCCTTCGTTGTGTGCGCCAAAACAGACGGCACTATACAATTATTTCAAGTGAAAACGCGACAAAAATCATGTAAGCGACGAGAGATGACGTCTGCGTGCTGTGTTTGTAATGCGACCGCCGCGAGGATGCGCCGATGTTCGTGAAAGGGACAAGGCGACGCCGACGGGCGCGTCTCGCCGCAAGGATAATCCGCGCTGGATCCGCCTATCTGAGAGCGCGCGCCTCTCCAGCGATGCAACTCTCGCGCAATTCGGATGCACGATGTGCGCGCACTCTGGCCGTCGCGGAAACTGCTGCTGGTCCACGTGCTCGCACCAGCACCGACGGCGACTATCTGAGCTCCACTGAGCCGCCGCGCCGGACCCGGTGTAGCGGCCAAGGTTTTCCCGGCGACTACCTACGTACGCCGACGAGGGACTCGACGAAAGGATATTGATCGACCTATACGAGAGGTTATTTTATGTATACGGGATGTAACCAAACATATCTTCACTCCGTGCCCAAAAAGCCACGGCTAAACACAACTGCAGTCTAATCAGGACGGGGCAAAATGCACTTATCCATCATCCAATTACATTCAAATATTCATCGAATCGAATACGTTTGATAGAGCGTCCTGGTTTGCACTCAGTATATCATCGCTATGTAATTAATAAACTATTTAAGTGTCGCTGACGTGCGCAGGCGACCTGCCCGTAAGGGGTTGCGTGATCCCAGTTGTTAAAAGCTATTTCAAAAGCTCTAAATTGCCGGAAGGTGTCGGTGTCAATATTTCGAAAGGTACGCGGGAAACTTGTGATTGGCCATGTGGAAAATTCTGCGCAAATGTGAACTGGAGGATTACATCTACAATAAATTTTCCACAGAACGTAAAGTCAAAATTATTCAAACGTGAAAACGTTCATTTCATTTTTATATGCTAAAAATGTATGTAACATGAGAACATATCAAAAGAACGTATCAAATCCCTTTTTCAAAACCAATTATTTCGAAATGAAGCTTTAATTAAAATCTGAAATTCTATCCAGTGTAATAAAACCTCGAAATGGTATTTGCAAATATATTGAATGTGAATTAAATAAATCCTTCTTGCAATTTTTATATGCAAATTTTAATCGTATTTCGTGCATTCATAACACCAATAAAATAATAAGTAAAAACAATTTCAAGAAAATTACTGGAAAGTAACGTTTCTTAAGAGGACTGTGCCACGTATCGACAAAAAGTGGAACTGAAATATGAAATTCAAACATTGTTCTTAAATATTTTCTAATCTACATATCATAGAATTCTCATTCTTGTTATAATATATTCTTCATTACATGTAGTTTGTTCTTGTATACCCATTTATTCCAAAAGGTTTTATAATCATTGAGAAATATGATGTGCAAAAAATAATGGTTTCCGAAAATTAGTAGTTTAAACTTTATATTTTTATTAATATTTTCCATAATCCAAAGATTAAAAATGATGCACCAATAGATTCAGTGTGAAATTTGTTACAAACAGAATTGATATTATAACTGATAAAAGTTGAGCCTAATAAAGGCGATATTTTCGCTGACAGAAAAATGACTTGAAATTACGTCTGTTAAAGATTTCACTTTTATTTACATTTGTCTTGATCCTATGAACACAAATTATATACCAATTGATTCAGAATGAATTTTACCACTATTTCTCGCTACAGTTTTACGCTTACTTGTTTAGAAATCACGATAAACATCGGTAGGATTGGGTCAAAAACAGCAACTTCGTCTACGAAAAATGACTTGTCCTTAAGATTCAATTTTTATCCATATTAAGAGGATCAATAATATTCTGATAATTTTTCATTCTATAATTTTTTGTTAAATGTGAAATCTGAATATATGGCTTAAAATTGAGTCAGTTAAATTCTGAAAAAAGGTATAAAATGAAAACCCTGCTTTTAATTCTTTTAATAGAATCGTAATACAAACACAAAAACGTTAACTGTAACCTGTTTAAACGAATATCTAAAAATGCTCAACCAATATTTATAGTGCGAAAGTTCCGAATGTCTTCTCGGAAAGATATGTAAATGTTGAAAGGTTACAAATTGCAAACTTGAAAGGAAGTAGAGTACATAACACATTTTAAATATACAATTGTTTATAAATCGCCCAGACGAATATACGTGTAAGAGCGAATTGCATAAATATTTACATAAAAACATCAGCGAGAACTTCCATGTTCCTGAAGCATGAACATAATACCTTTTGAAGTTGAACGCATGCAAAAATTGTGATACAAAAATAAATCCCCCATTGACATTGACAAATGATTGCGCAAGAAATTGGTGAGTAAGCTATTAAAATATCAGAACAGGAGAGCAGGAGATAAATTTGTACATCAAAATACTATCCATATATTGGCGATATTTTACAACGTTTGTCGTTTACTGAATCCTAATTTCCAAGCTCCCCGGTCCATCACCTGGTCTTCTCATTCCTATCTTTGCGATCACTGCTTCCACTTGAATGTATCATGATTTTCGCGGTCTGTCCCGTTTTTTTCTCTGGTATGGGGTCCACTTTCAAATGTTTTCGGGTATTCATGAGTTTACCAAATCATACTAGCTGCTTCCTGGGTTTATGGGGTTTGTCTAATGACAAACTGGATGGAGTTGTCTAATGACAGTCCTCTCCTTCTCAACCTTAGCCGTCGTTCACACCGGCGACTTCGGCTTTGGGCTTCTATGCCTACCCTTGTCTAACAAATGTAGTTAAAACGAGATAGTTAGTGTTGCTGGTTTGCTTAAAACCGGGGTAATTAAACTGGTCGGGCATCACAAACCTTTGCAAGCGTTGTGGAGATAACGAACCTTCCAAACGAAAAGTAGGTAAGAGGAAATGGAGAAAAAAACGAAAACCGATCTAAACATGTGTAGAAGTCATGGCTCTCATGAATCCATCAACGGTATAGACGAGGGCGCGCTAAAGCCGACGGGTGGGTGCCACCGAAATGCGAAACCGAAGCGCGCTCGCTGTGTGAACGCATCGAGCCTCGAAATTCGAAGCTCGACGAAGCGACGCCGCCGGTGTGACAGTCCCCTTATGTTTTATATTCCATCTGAAGTGAGGATTACACCCAAGTATATGAAAGCGCTTATACTCTCAATCGTATAGTTGTTAACTTTTAGATCCTCTCCTTCTTCCCCCCCCCCGACCAAGTATTTCGTTTTCTCGTTACTAATTTCCAGTTCATATGCTTTAAACTCTTCCTTTGGCTTCCAAAACGTGTAGGTGGCGTATTCCTCACTTTGCGGCATCATTACCTAATGGTCTGCCAAAAGTAGCGTGTACGCAGTATCGATGTTGGGAGCTTGCATTCTTTTTTCCAGTTTGTCAGTGCGACGTCAATATACAATTTGAAAAGAGTTGGGGAAAGGAAGAATCCTTGTCGGAGGCCTTTATTTATTTCAAATTCTTCAACAGGCTAAGTACTGCCTATGAAGGACGAAGAAGAAGAAGAAATTCTTCGGTTGTTTTCCACCCGCACTTTATCGAAATTCACAAGTAAATTTCATTGTTTTTCACTTCTAATAATTTTAAAAGGAATAAATATGAAAATAATGAATCAATAATAAGAATCAATACTAACAATGCAACAATCGTTAAATTGTGTTATATGTGTTTAATTCATACCAGAATAGAACATAATACATTTCCATCGTATGTTAACGAATCGTGTGTCAACGTCGCGTGTTTATAAAGTTGGTCACCGCTAGCATTTCAGCGGGTTGACAATTGAAAGCGTTAAATTTAGTAACCGTCACAGGACAGTTGTTTTATTTGCCGCAAAGTGGAAAATCATGCAATATGTTTAAATGTCAATCATTTTCTATAAATCAAGTTTATTTGCATACTTTTTAAGAGGTAAATTTAAAGGTAAAGTTAAAAACAGGTTTTATGTAATGTGTTTCCTATGTTGGTTTTATCAAGTTATTTTAATAAATTCGAACAAGTCCCAGTGGTATTTATAGCTATCCCGCTATCCTCCGAACGCATCCCCATGAAATCACTGACGTCACAGAATCGCCGTGACGTCATAACTCGTAATCGATTCTAAACGTTGACGCGGGAAACGCGCAAAGAACAGGAACTGCTCCGGGATCGCGGCAAAAGGGGACGATTCAAAAGCAGCGCCGCGCTCAAATACGTAAACAAAAGCCTAGAAT
Organism: Mimaenictus wilsoni; assembly: GCA_027575185.1. Taxonomy (NCBI): domain Eukaryota; kingdom Metazoa; phylum Arthropoda; class Insecta; order Coleoptera; family Staphylinidae; genus Mimaenictus; species Mimaenictus wilsoni. The sequence continues at coordinate 26,683 of JAODAC010009604.1, forward strand.
AATGCGCCTTGCGCATGGTGATACTATGGACACATTTGAATAAGTCGGGGATGTAGGTCGTCTGAAAGCGTCGTGATTGTTTCACGGCCTATTATGTCAACCATAAATGCAAATTGTATAAATTGTGGATGCATATGATGATATATTTGGCTTTTCGGTCGTAAATCGTAGAATTTGGTTACTTGAGCAAAATAAATAGATATAAACATAGATTTAAAGTAAAGGGCGAAAATTCATAGAAATGAATCTAGTGGTAACATATGACCTTTAAAAACGTTTCCCGGCGTAATGTACGTTTTTATTTTATTACACATTGTAATAAAGTATATGGTTAGTCGTAAAAAAAGTTGTAATCATATAAACATGGAACAGAAAAATAATAAAATGCTGTTTCTAAACAGAAATTTCATTAAAATGTGACAAAAATAAAGAACAACAACATCACACGAAAGTAATCAATAGAAATATGATATATAGACACGAAAAGAAAAGAAAAAGTATAATTGAAGTAAATTATATTTGTGCGCTAGATTTGAAGATTAAACTAGTGAATGCGAACCGTATTTAGGCAGCGTATAGATCAGAAACAAACAATCCACTTTTAACACTTCTTTTTTTAATATTTCTATTGTTTCAACTTGAGAGATAAGCTATTTTTTGTCTTTTTTCTTTTTAGTTTAACCCTTTGAAGTTTTTATTTTATTTCTGCGACGTTTGCCTGCGTCTCATATTTCAAAAACAATTTATTTTATGAACATAATCCTGGATGCTTCAAAGGAAATCATTTTTAAAATATTTGTGAATAATTGCATGAATTATGATGCAATCTACTCTGGACGAAATCTCGCCATTATCTTAAATTAATTCTGTCTAATTCTTAAGTCGCTTAACAAAATTTTTGACTTACCTAAAAAAATATACGGCGCTCTGTTGGCATACGTACATTTCTTTAAAAATGTCATTGTACATTCTGTCGTTTGTTTGGCCGCCGCTTTATTGTCTCGACATTTTTAATTTCTATTGAACTTGGTAATTGGACGAGCTGTTTAATCGGGAAAAAACAATCCAGCTGCATACCGACCGTTTGTACGCGAATGCATTTAAGCAATGTATATTAAGTATAGTATTTTAAAAGTAAAATACAACGATTGATAGTTGCCTCGCTGGAGTATAATTAGTTTCTAGTCTGAGGCGGTCAACTCCGGAGACTCCCCTTGTCATTCTTAAAATCAGTCAAAGTAATTCTGATAAATCTAATTACGAAAATAAACATTAAACAACAAGAATATGTTTAGTTGTACTTCAATATTTAAATTTGACATTTAAAGTTGACATTTACACCCTATAATATATTATCAGAACAATGTATAATTACGTTTGCATAATTTTGCATTCAATTTCATGACTATAATTGAACGTGCCCCTAGTCGTACAGCGTAAACCCCCCGAGGTATTAAGCAAAAATGCCAAAGGCCATCATTTTACGGTTCATGGCATTAACGTGCAAAACATGGAAAAGCGTTCTGCAATTAGTACTCTAACCTTTCATAAACTTGGCGCTTTAGAGAACTGGTAATTAACATGAAATCACAAAGATGTCCACTAGACAGTTATCTCGGTACCGAAACCGGGTGGTTCGTACATGCTCATGCAACACTGCGATTGAGGCGGCGACGCAAAAGCGCAAACTCTCCCGTTTCGTAAATGTCAAAGGTGACGGTGCCGCGTATTAAACTCGGAAAAAGCAAGCAGACTCTCAGAAAATATGTCGCTGCGATTTTACCACATTGGAAGCATAAAATTTTGTGGTGTAAATAAAAAAAAAATTAAGATATTCATTAAAACAAATCTAATATTTTTAATAATGTTTTCTATATTCCAAATTTTATTGAAATAATATTTTATTTTGCAAAAATTAAAATGATAAGTTAAAAACTTGAAAATATATTTTTAGAGAAGCAAACTTCGAAAACACACTTTCAAAAGTAACAGGCATTTTTACAACCGTTAAAATACCTACTAAATAATATACATAAATTGCAAATTTTAAAGGTCCTTGGACCTTGTAACAGTACTTTTGTACGCATTAGAAACCGGTAGTAATAAACGTCCGGACAAGTTAATTACATTTTGTTTCGTTGCATTTTGCTGACGAGAGTTACTAATTGGAAATAATGCATAAATCACATCGTTATTTAACGTCAATTACGAATCCTCAAGGATTTTCTAACGTAAATAGTCTTCGCTTACCTTACTAATACTGTTTCGGTGACTACTGGCACAAACTTTATTTAAACATTCACTTTTTATTTGACGAATTTTAAATCGTTTGTGACAATACAACCCGTCGCTGCTCAACAGTTGCCAATCACTGATTTACGAACAAAACAGTGCTAAACAGAATTAGCAGCTGTGTCAATTTTGACGTTTGTACATCTGCTACATGCCTATGTACTTTCTGAACATACAAAATGTGGTTACAATTGGGTATGCAGTGAATAGGTTATATGTACTTGAAATTTTTATACCGAAAATGTTGTTTTGAAACTTACGTTATTTAGTTTCCCATCTACTAACTAGTTTCCCATGTCATCTTGTGATAATTGACGTTAAATAAAAGTGCCGTTTTCTGTAATTTTTGAACAATCTTACAGATTTCTTTAAATTGCAAAAGTTAAGTTCGTTACTTTAACAACAGATGGCAGAAATTCTGAAAATCAAAACTACTCTGGTGAATTTTCATTAAATTCTTTAATTTTTTACATAATTAGTTTCCAACGATGAGTTTTAGGGTCATCAAATTTCGAAAACATAAGGGTTAGAAATAAATAAATTTTATTAAACTTTCAAACATTAATTTCAATGGTTTTACGTTTTTGAATAAATACGACTGTTTAATTGGTACATTTTCTCACAAATTAATATGATTGAAATATTGACTAATTATTTCTAACCAACGCATGACTACTTGCAACATAAAATATAAATTTTCCGTTTTATTATGCAAGCACCGTAACATCATACCAATTACGTCGCGAAACGTGTTAAATTACTAGTAATTATATACTATTTACTTAGTGATAATTGAAAATTAACAAGCTCTCCGTGATTTTCGGCTTGGAAAAGATGTAACACAACATCTATTTTCTATAATCGAGTAGGTGTAACGTGCTATTGTGATTGGTGGAAATCGCGTGCATAGGCAAATCAATAAATGTGCGCGGCTGGTACGATAATAGTGAAGGCGAGCAAGTGGGCAACGCGAAACTTTCGGCCGTGCGCTCACAGCAAGTCGCCGTGCAACCGTAACGAAGCGCAGACCATCTGATTTAATACTAATCTAATAATTTCGTTGTTGATAAAACAGTTAGTAAGCTGGCTGTCGTAGCACATCGTGGTGTTCAGCACTCGTCGTACGCTCGCAATGTTGTGTGGCTGTCCGACGCCTTTCTCTAATGTTTCTCATCAAGTACCAGAAACCTTATGTGTTAAGTGTTAAATATTTCTATCGTAGCAAACAATTATAAGAAAGCGATGCGAAACTATGCATGTTGAACGAGTACTCTCTATCTGTGTCTTATTTCTCTTTGTAATTACCGCAGGTATTTATTAACATCCTTTACTTTTACCAAAAAATAACTGCTCTTGCGTTCCGATAATATGCTTTGATCGTGGCCCAAATGGCGCAAGACTGAAGCGTGATAACTCTAGGGACTGCATGCAAATATTTAGTCATCTTTACTACTTTACTATCTATTAGCGCTGAGAGTGAAAGTGCCACACTGGGTGTAAACATTGTCCGCGACACACTGTTGACCTGTTTATGTTAGCGACATATAGAGCAATCCCATAGTTAAACCGGTAGAAAATAATGACAAACAAATGTGCAACTAATTACACCGATTACAATGATTTGTGTTGGTTTGATTTTGTTGATTTTTGGATTGTCGCTCCACGTTTTTATTTTTTATGGCCACCGATTGCGCGCACCGACTCTCTTTACACACGACAAAACCAACTTTTATTACAATGCGTTCTTTTTGTGTGATTGTCTATTATGTGCTCTTGCCTTTTGTTACAGGTGTAAGCGCTGACAAAAATGAGAATATCAAAAAGTATCGTGTAGACATTGGCAGGAATTTCACGCTAAAATGTCCGCTCGAAGGACACGATTTTATGTGGATACGCAAAGGTCGCGACGAGGACCACGAAGTCCCAAAGTTGACTGTTCTTGACGATGGCTCTTTATTCCTTTCGAACGTGGAGAAAAACGATTCGGGGGTGTACAATTGCACCGCAAACGATTCCGATGTAGGCGATGACCGTCTTGGAAAAGTGGAGTTAATCGTTCGAAGTAAGTAAACATCAATACATTCGAGAATTACCATTGTTGATAAAATCTTCATTTACATAATAAATCAAACAAACAATTGAGTCATTTCGAGCGACTCCCAAAGCTATTAATAGCCAAAGTCATTTCGATTGCGTAATGAATTCCAGTTTTTCATTTATGCGCAAATTGTGTGCGAGATTTCACAATGAAATGTACAACATCAAATAATTGCGTTTATAGTCATGTAAACAAGGACCCAAAGTATAATTTGTTATTGAATGACATCACGTGACTTGCGTGAAACTTCAGTTACATGTCTAAGTACATCGCAATCGAATAAAAAATAGATTAGTACAGCGTGGTATTCAATTCCAGCGCCTCCACCACCACTAATAAATGTTCACGTGCATGCGAGTACAATTTTGGCTGTCATTCTTTGGGGCGTAAGTGGCGATGGCGGCTATCCGATTAGCTATTTCACAGCGCAATATAAGCAACTCGATACCGATGACGATTGGATCGACATAACGCCGATTCATATTATGCCAAGTTCGGTAAGAATGAATAATATGTTAACGCTTTAAATGGTATGCGAATTTGTTATCTATTTCAGAGACAAATCGATGTTTATAAATTAATACCGAACACTACATATGCGTTTCGTGTGTGGGCAACCAACCAGCTGGGCGATAGTAATATTTCCGTGGTATATCAGACAACACGAATATCAAATGAAACTGCAGGTGAGTAATATCTCATCAACTTACTTCATATTTTGATAGACATTATAATTGACTATAATTAAATTTAACTAGATTCGGGTTGAGGATTTGTGTTCTTATGAGGTATTTAATGCCAAATATTGTTATTTTTATGATTTGGTAAACCGCAACAATAATGAATTTAATGTATGATAAAATAATTTCATTATTTATTGTACTTTTTCATTTCAATTTATGATTATAGAGGCATAAATACAAACTAAACTGGGGATACCAAAAAAGGTGTCGGTATCGATATTTCAGTGCGATACTTATTACTAAGCATCGAAATAGCTTACTTTTCCACTATCTGTAGGTGCGAAATAAGAGCTTAATTAACAGTTACTTTAAAAAATGATAATAGAAGGCGCAAGGAAGGTTGTTCGGTATATTCGAAACCATCAAATATCGATACTTTCATTTGATATCTATACGTTCAAATTTCGATACTTTCGATATCAAAGCATCCTTTCCAGGAACATATCCAATATAAATTCTAGAACTAGAAATGATTAAAATCTTTCATTCATCAAAACTTCAAGTTTTGAGATTTCAAACTTAACTGATAGTGCTGCTAAAAAGGAGCAATTTTATTTTGATGTTTGCTCGCTAAATATTAATTACATAATTTTAATTTCAGAATTAGTTCGTCATTTCCTGCAAGGCGCCAAAGATTTCGATACACGCGTTTGGGTCTTGGCCGTCGTCATTGTAATGGGCACGCTATTAGTACTAGGCCTTGGCACGTGTTTCCTCCTTTATCAAGAGTGTAAAGTTCCAGGTGGTAAGTGAAAAACAATTGATGGCAAAACCGTGGAAAATGCATGTGTGTGCGTGGTCAGTGTGGCAAACACACTACACTAGAATGTAGCAACCAGTATCAGCCACAGAACCTATTGAACAATCGGAAAGCATATCTAAAAAAAACATGTAAGATGCTTGTTGATGTAACGCAGAGCGGCCAAATTCTAGCTGTAAATATATCATAGCTTATTGTTTTTTTGTTTTTATTGTACATATGTTTAGTAGCATGTTCAATATGCACGTGTCGATGTGATGAGAGGCAAAAATAAATATCTCCGTTTAGAAATACCGATGCTTATTCACTTTTATTTTTGATGTGGATATGATGAAGTTATGGATGTTTTGTGCTTTTGTTTCTGTCTGTGCCGACCCGATCACGCGATTATTACGATGCATTGTTGAATTGTAACCAGAAATGGAGGATCAAGAAGTGATTGAGCTGGTGCCGAACATTATCCTTAATCCAGGCTTCGAAGGCAACACACAGACGATGCCAAATCCTGACGAGAACTCCAACAACGAAACCACAATGCGCCTCAATAACAACACGGTCGTTCAGCAGCGTAACCAATAAAAAAGTTGTAATGAAATTATGAATATTGCCCATGGGAGGAGAATTGCATTACACGAAGTTCCTTAGTTGGAGAATTTACAGAAACCCTAGCACCAGATATCACTACAAATCTATTGAGAGGAATTATCAGAAAATTAGTGCCGAACATTTTACAAAGTTTATAGTAGGGGTGTCGAAAATAATGGTATCGATAAGTATTGATAATTCCGTTTGATACTTATTCATATTTCAGATTTCAGGTATTGATAAATATGACATGTGATGTTTCGATACTTTTGTCAATGGACGATTTTCCCGCCATATGTGAGGCATAAGCCGTACGAAACGAAGCATAACAGATTAATCCAAAGGTGTTTTCCATACTATCGATACCAATAAGTATCGATGCTTCATTCGAAACTTTCGTATCCATACTTACATTCGATACTTTCAATTTGCCACATTTCCAATACCAAAAAGTATCGATACTTTCAGAAATTTTGATGCTTCTAGTTTATAGGCCATTTTAAAACAGCGGAACATAATTGACGACATACGTATTTGGGTTGAAGAATATGTGCGAACAAATCATATCCACTGCGGTATTCTGGAAAAGTACATTCAATTATGTTAGGAAGGCTTCCATAATCTAGCGATAACAAAGTGTGTAAAGGACAATTAAATTACTAGTACTAAACCATGCCAACTAGTGCAGCAATAACACGAAACGTTGAGAGTTGGTAGATTGTTCAATCACAGATAAATGTACGCTAGGGAACGAAAACAGCGAATATAAGAAATGCACATAATCAAATAAGTGGCAAGTATGTAACAACTAAGATGCAAACTATTTAATACCAAACACCTGGTGTTCACTTTTATCACTTTTAAATATTTGACGATGGTTGTGCCTAATTAGTTGTATCATATTGGACAACGAGTGATGAATTCAAAAGACACGTAGATTGAAAAGATATAATTTTGATGCGATAATGTGAATTACAATATTTACTGAAGTAGAATATAGTACACGATACACAGTGTAGCTCAAAGAAAGCATTGCAAAATGTGTTGATATATGCGGATAACGTACAAATACGAAACTACACTGCAAGTTTGAGATACGCAAAATCTCTGCATTCAGCACTAGTGATCAACACTAGGATAATTCAGCTTAATTTCAGACATTTTTAATTGCAACGCGTTAAAATAACCAACTGAAAAGATGGGGAATGATGATGAGCAACGTAAAAATCATATTTACATACATAAAATTTGAACAAGCAGAATGAAACACGAAGATTGAAACTAAAATAAGTGACATTGTAAAATGTACATCATACCAGTGCCTACACATATTTTTTAATTGAAACCTAATATAAGTAGCACACTTGCGATGTTCAGATCATGCCTCTACTCAAACGGAATTATTTAATCCACCTTAAAGCCTTTCAACGCACATGATACTCTTTTTTTACTAGATTTACATTCATCTTACAAGCTTAGCATTCACAAAAATATTAAGTTCAATTTTTAGTTATTTATGAATTTGTAAAATTCGTCTTCCTGGATGTCTATAATTGTTATTTATTATTCGAATGATATTTATGTCTACTTGAACGAACTGTATTTTAACTGGCAATATTATATGTAAAAAATACATTTTTTAAGCAACGTCCTTCTTTGATCATCTATAAGAATCACTAAATTCTATGAAATTGGCGAGTGTGTGAATAACTTATATAGATATATGATATTACAGCAAGGAAACAAAATAAAATAAATTGGACGCTGACACTAATTAATAAAAACGCTGAGAAGTTACTGCAACCATAACATGATATTCACATAAAGACTGTAAAAATGTTGAAATTGTCACATTCGAAACAAGAATTAAATTATTGTATTCAATCATGCGTATTTGTAAGTTGACGGAAAGTGCAAACGTTTTTTGGTAAATTAATCGACATTTGTGATTTTAAGTTATGGAAAAATATTTAATTTTGATAAGGTTCTGTTGTTCAAATTTATAAAATGGCTTAAGACATGTCAAACGGATATTACGATCATTGAATGCAAATCGACGATTTGATGTCAATTTATGCTAAAGATATGTTTATTCTAAGATGCAAAAAATTGATAAAACTAATCTTTTGACAAAGTGATGTACTTTTGATATTGAAATTATATATAAATAAATTGCTTCAGTGTGTAATCACTCACGCTTTGCTTTAAAGCTTTATATTGTTATATTGCTCTACATAGTAAATCGGAATGACACGAAAGTGTAAATGAGGTTGATTTATTTCAACGATTAAAACGATACTTGTTTATAGAAATTTTGTTTTGTTATGTTATCTTGAAGACGCTTGCATTCACGATATTTGTATATCTTGGGTTATAGAGGTACAATTTCATTTTATACAGAATTTCAGAGAATAAGGGCATTTTCAGCGATGGTATATACTCATTGGATACAAAATTAAATTGTTGCAAATTCTGGAATAGCAGAACCGTTTAATGTGGATATTATGACTAATATTGACATAACAAATTTGTGTACGTTCTATCTTGTGTTAGTGCTTGGATTGTGGCGGTGCCTACAGGAAGAAGAAACTTCTAGTGCTTATAAATCCATAAATCCATTGGTCATGATCGACCATTGGCAGAAATTTCAAATGGAATTGAAAAATATTGATGAAGAAGCCAAAGCTTTAAAAATATACATCTGAATCGTGTGAGCGGTGCATACCGTGATAATATATTATGATTTATGATACCGAGCATTTAATCGAATGGAAAGACAATTCAATTCATGTACAAACAATAAATCATTTCCAATAAATAAAATGGTCAGCATATGCCTGGTCGAAATTTTAGGGATTAAAATGAACAGGAGGTTGATGCTGTCAGTTTTATTCTTATTGTGGGCAGAATTATATTATAATAAAGGCCTTTCTCATATTTAAATAGTGGCATTATTTATTTTCCTTTTGTTACAAATTTCAATTCGCACAGACACATTACATTGTGTCATAGAGAATTAGATCATTCTTCGCAGACAGATGAGCTTTAATCAGGGTACTGGTCTAGTGCTTCAGGTGTATGACTGTGGCGGATTCGATACCTACCCTTTGGGACTTGAGGAATGTTTTTTTAATTGTATTTTTTATCATAAATTTTAGCAAAATACAACGGTCAACGGCCGCTTCACGGTGCCAGCTCTATCTGGAGCTTGCTAGGATCTATAAAGTCGTGTACACTAGCGGTAAACTCAATGCTTTTCACGCTTTTCCTCTGGTGTAGCTTACATTTATGTTTCCTCAATCGTGTGTCTGTCATAAGAGTGAACCCTGTAATTGCCATGACTAAACCTGTAATTTTTAAAAACCGTAAAATTTACTCGGGTGACCGATGGTTGAACTATTTAAACTAATTTTTCGGCTGATGACTCATTTTTCTACCCAAAAGTCGGGTCAGGGTTATAAATGTTGATTTTGACTTGCTGTGCCCGAGATAGAGACCCATTTTAAAAAGAAAATAGTTTAGGAAACCATCAATAATTTGGTCAATCATTGATACAGCCGTTTATTGAATTCATGGCAAACTCTGTAATCAACTAAACAGTTACTTATAATATTTTCCATGCAATTACACAAGGTTATACAATAGTTTGTCAAAGAAACCACAGTTTAATTATCTAATGATTTAATAAAAGTCTATAGCCGCTACACGTATTTTACAGATATCTTTATATACAAAACACATTGATTGTAATAAATCCGTTTCGTAAGCATTCGGCAGATCCAAGATAGATTAATAACATTAGTTTGTCCATACAATTAATCAGGCTATGCAACAAAATAATGATTTCTTACACGTGGTGGAACATTCTACTTCAGACTTGGTGGAATATTTCTGTCGAAAACATTTGCACTATACCTAAGCGCCTCGACTTCTGTTGCTCGACTCAACGATGCGTCCGAAATTAATCGTTCATTCCGTGATTCCTTGATTGCATCTGAAACAATAATAAAATTATGAAGATATGAATACATTGTTAAGGAGAGTGACTGACTGTTGTATGGAGTGTATTTATCACTAACATAATCCTCGATATGGTAGCCAATGTAGCCGATGACAGCAGCAAAGGGGAGCGTAATAAAAGGAGCATATTGTCGTGCTACGCGAAAAATTACAGGCCACATCGTATTTAATGGTTTGAGTACTCTTAATTTTAATATGTTTGAATGCCGAATGTTTAGGTTACGCTTTAATGTTATCCATCTGAAAGCTGCCTAAACACAAATGCCTAAATATCTTGGTTGTTTGGGCATTTATCGTATAGATGTCGTACACATTGTTTGTGTAGTATTAATTTTGATGATACTTGTGCTAAAAGTTTTATTATACCTTTAAGACGATACTGTAGCTTATAAATATAATAAATAATCTAACATTATTAACTTATCCATTTTATTATGTGTCCTTATTGTGTCAGACATTTTCGCCCTCCGTGAAAGAATAGTCAGATTAATATTTTCCCGTCTTCGGGTCGCTGCTAGATGTCTAAATGCTGCTTTACAGCTTTATGCCTTGAACGCTTGGCGAATCATCCTATTTCTACCATTGTGGATTAGCAGCTTGCATCACGCTCCTCTTGAAACGATCAGCTTTCAACCAAGCAGACAAAGCTTTGTAAAGCTTGTTTAATTTCAAACTGAAGGTGTACAAAGTTTCATATATAGACAAACGATATCGGCCGAATTATTTACATAGCATCACACGATGGTAGAACCTTTACAATTAATTAGTAGTGTAGAGTGTCGACGAGCATTATGGGATGGAAAGAACCTTGTTTATAAAGACAGGGCACATATTGCTGCTTTATGGGCAGAAGTAGCACAGGAATGTGGCGCAAGTGGTAAGTCATTCAAACTTAAAATTATTCCAGATTTTACTAATAATTCTTTCATTTGGCAGTGAAGAGTGTCAAATGTAGGTGGAAAACATTGAAAGACGCTTATCGAATTGCATCGCGCAAACAGGAACCATCAAAATGGGTTTGGTACAATTCTTTACATTTTTTAAGCACTCAAACGTTCCGAGTTTACTCACCGAAGGATGCAAAATATATCAAGTTAGACCATGGGAATAGCGTTCATACAGACGATGAAGATGTTCTGGCAATAGACACCGTTCCGGCTAACAACGAATTATACCTAGACGAAGAGGAAACGCAAAGTACAGGATTTAAAAGAAAAAGATGCCCCGAGGCTCATAATTCAGAGGAAAATAAAGCAGACGATGACGACTTGGAGCTATTCCTTCGAAGTCTATATAAACCTATTTCTCAACTATCCCAAAAAAGACAAATGTTCTTAAGAATGCGTTTCCAAGAACTTGTTTTTAAAGAAATAGAGACAAAGGATGAAAATGAATGAACTTATATGTAATCATAACAATGTATTTTAATTATAATGCATCTTACAATATTTACACACATAGTAATATTTAGTTAAATATTGTTGTTTCGGAAAAATAAAAACATGTTTATTAAATGTATATTTATTTTGTGCTTCAACTAGTTTTTCAAAATTTCACTTCTACCAAATTTCTTACGTCAATTTACAACCCTTATTTTTTACTCACTCAATTAAAAAGGACAATTTCTGAAAGCTCTTACAGAAAAGATTATTGTCGGTACTGTAAATTTCCAGCATTTACAACTAGATGGTAATGTCTACATTGAACTTAATTGAATTCATAAGATTTGAATAGTAATAAAGAAAAATAAAAGCTTTTTATATAACAAATATTAAAAAATACGTCAGGAATTCACATTTAGTTGATTATAGGCAACCCAATAATCAATTAATACAGATTTCTATAATTACAAAAAATTTATTAAAACAATATTCACGATATTATATACTTTACATTACAATCTCATTTCATAAAATTATATTCGTTAAATTTCCTATGAAACTGATGTAATGTCAGCTGTTCATTTGTTTAACATATCAAAGAAATTTGGAAAATGGAATTTAGCCAACTAAAAGAAATCACCTACTTTACCGACCTAAACAATAATATCTCCATGTATACAGAAGCACTTGACTAAGCAACGCACAGGTTACCATGCTTTCCTTGTGGACCTGATGTGCCCTTGAGGGTTTGTGTACCAAAACAATATTTTTAAAAGATTATGCGAAAATCTGATAGTGCATCCAAAATGGTAGACAGCGAAGAACTTATTAAATCTATCCATATACGGCCTCCAATTTGGGATCGAAATACGGATGAATACCGAAATAAGGAATATGTTCTTTCCTTGTGGGAGGAAGTGTCCAACGAATGTAACGCTCCTGGTAAATATTGACTGCAAATATTCATATCATGTTGAAAGGAATACTGTCTCTTCCATGTCTTTTATTTGCAGTTCAAGTACTGAAGGTAAGGTGGAAGAATTTGCGAGATACATTTCGGACAGAACACAGAAAATGTCAGGCAGATAAATCATATGAATCGCGCTGGGTTTGGTATAAGAAGTTATTATTCATTACGGGCCACATGCATTCACGAAAGGAAAGCAATTATTTCCCTGTGGATGGTGAGAAGAAATATTGCTTGAATATAACTACAGATAATTCACGATCAACATCTCCCGCAGCACCGAAACGTTCGTATATCAAGAGAGAAAAAAATGCAGATGAGATAGAGTTTATAGATATTGGAGGCAAAAGAAGAAATGACAATAAAAGTGATGACACAGGAAGGACAGATTTCGATGATACGAGTAGTGACAGAAGAAAAGAAAATAGAACCGGCACCGATTTGGAATTATTTTTAAACAGTTTGCATAAACCCATGTGTGAGCTGCCTCTTACAAGGCAGATGTATTTAAGAATGCGTTTCCAAGAATTAATATTTAATGAAATTGAGGCGCTGCAAACGCATACATCAGGGTAGATTTGTATCTCGCAATATTATCATATGATCGGAATTATCATAAATATATTTTTATTTCTTCGACTTTCATTAAATTATATCATTCTATTCGAAGATGAATTAATTTCTATTTACTTCAATTCCAGGAACAAAACTTTAATCATTCAAAGGACAATTAGTGTATTATGTTGTTGAATTGTGCTAGTCTTCATAGAGAAGTATTTCCTAAATCCTTTTTGTGCCCTGCCCTAGTCTTTAAAAAATTCTCTCCCAGTCGGGATAGAGATTTTCGAATAACCGCACTGCCATAGAGTATTATAAATTTCGGTAATTTTCATTTCATGGACTGTGACAATTCAAAGATATAGAAATGGTGCTAGCATTTAATAAAATGGTAACTGTACTGTCGGTCTCCTTGATTTATAATAATACCATACATAGTTATCTAAAATGTGGGTAGCGACCCGGCGCGGCATCGAGCCGCAGAAACATTCAGTTGGGCCTCGGCAAGGCAAAAAGCTTTTTCATAATATTCCATTAGTTACTAGAATTAATCTTGAAGTGTATATTTGCTAAGGTAATGTCCCAAAGAGGACCCCCGCTCCCCACCCCTATTCCCAACAAAAAGCACAAACTGCAGAAAATGTGTGCTTACAGAACACCTGGTTTTTAAATAATAATTATAAGGATTACAAAATTCTTTAAATGGGTACAGTTGGTTACCTCAGTATTTACTACTATGGGCAAGAATTCACTAGTTACTTGGGTTTGTAGATATATGTCACTTTCTTAAGGTGGGTGGGTCCCAACACTTTTTCCCTCAAAACATACCTGTATAAACTGTGTCCTCTCATTTCGTGATTTGTCCTAAAAGACAAACCCTGTCTACAGGTGATAATTGTTGCTGATGTCTTCAACACACGAGAATCACGAACTTTAAAATATTGCCCAGTCCCGTAGTTCCCATCTTTTTAGGCCACAAAACAACAATTGTCAAAATCAACCCGTGGTAACATCTACGAGGAATTTTTATTGAAATGTCTTTGATATGAACGCAACAGTATGCAAAATAAATAACACCATTATTTCCAAAAATTTCTTGTGTACTTTACATTACAAAGTCTAACAATTTTCGGCATCATTAATAAACTGCAGCCCGGCATTTCCGCTTTTACGCGCTCGCGGCTGCAATTTCTCAAACCGCACACATCACCCAATCATTTCTTTAAATATATTTACGTCTTTCCACTTATTCGATTTTCTTATTTGTCTATAGAAAAGTACACAGATTTTGATCGACTGCCAGCGTCCAACACGGAACAGAAAAAGACCTACATGCGAATCGTATCTGTTTGCAGCAGCGTGTAATTTGATAATACTTTTGCCGTTGAATGTTGACACGCAACAGCAAGAAACCCATTGGCAATCGATTCGATTCCAATTCTATGCGCTTTGAAAGGGTTCTTGCGACAATATTCAAGTCATTTGTATCTTTTGTGTTTGTATTAAAAGTCAAATAAAAATGTGAACGAAATGACGCATGTACATTCATTGTTGTGCTTTCAATAATATAAAGGTGTATTAACTCCATTTTTTAGAACTGAAACTCAAATATTAATAAAATACAAAAAAAGAATTGTAAATCAAACCGAATATCGTAAACACTTTCCCCGTTATAGTAAAATTTTCAGACTCAGATTTTACGCAATGTATATAAAGTGGCTTGGCAAAAAAATAATGTTTCGTTTTGATCGGCCATATTCGACATTTCATTACTTAATTTTCTGATACAATAAGCTATATATAAAGTATAAAAATTAAAATTACATTCTTAAATACTGGCAGTGTGCCCGCCACATTTTGTATTCTTTTCTCATATTAAAATAAAATATTTTATCTCCTAAGGTACTTGTTTTTCTCTTCCCTACATGTTTTTTATTGCATTTTGCCACAAATATGCTGACGGCAAATTCAACCAAAAACATCTATAAACGACGGAAGCTTCATTATAGATGGTCTCCAAAACCTGTGATTTCTTTGTTTGTTTAATACTGACACCGAATTTAAACTTTTTCTCTCTCATAATTAAATAGTTCGCAAGAGTGTGAACATAATTCGGCATATCATTCACACACGATCATTTCGTTCGCTTCTTGTTTGTTTTCTTTTTGCTACAGACACACACACTCAGTATACGTTGCCATTGTTTTTCGCAGGGAGGGCGATGGTAATAAAAATAAGACAATTGGCCGCAGCGCGCACACCACCCACCCGTCGGTTATCCTCCTAATCGAAATAATAAATAACGAAAAAACTTTGCCAATTCATCGAACAACCTAACCGTGACATCACAGTCTCAATAAAATAATAAACTAAACTTGTTCACCTATGGATGATACCCGCCCGGTGTCAGTATGTGTCGCGCGCAATGTCGTGCTTCTCTAACGCATATTTCACTGTTTTCTAGAGCAGAGTTTAGTTGGCGGCGGGCGCTGTTTTCGTCGTGACTGGCGCCACGACGACCGGCGTCATGTTCGCTTCGGCGGCGGTCACCGACGGACTGGTGACGGTTTCGCTGACGGCGTTGGTTCTCGTCGTCGGCTCGCTGCCGCCCACCGCCTCGTGGCTCTTGTTGCCGCCATGCTGGTTGTTCCTATAGCCACCGCGATAGCCTCCTCGGTAGCCACCTCTATAACCTCCACGTCCTCGGTAACTAAAGAAAGAGAAACATATCGTGAATTGTCAACAAAATCTGGTAATAAAGAAAATACCGAAATACTGTTCAATAAACAACACTACTGACTTTAAAACAATCTGAAAGTATGTGATAAACTCACCTTCCTCGCCTGGCCGAAGCAACGCCAAACGTCTCCGAGTTGAGTTTGCGCTCGGTGCGCCAGTCAGTCCGTTGCGATCTGCCCTTGGAGCGCTCCACAGCCTCGCAGGAAATATTATCGAAGAACGACTTGGTCTTGTCGTAGAAGGAGGCGTCGATCTCCTCCTCCAGTTCGTTCTCGCCGGCGCCGGTCTCGTTGCCGGAGTCGTCTTTCTTGTCAATGTCGGGCGGTGCGCCGCCACCGTTGAGCTGCTCAGCTTTCGGCGCCGCTGCGTCATCTAGCTTCGTCTTCGCCAGCTTACCGCACATCTCCTCGAACTGGGTATTCGCCTGTTCGAAGTCGTACTCCTTGTCGAAGGTAATCTTCGGCTTGCCACCCTGGCCAGGCTGACTCTGCTGCTGCCGGTTGTTCGTCGGCTTGTAACCGTTGTTGCCACCGCCCTGCGGGCCGCCAAAATTGGCGCCACTGCCAGCGCCGCCGCGCGGCCTACCGCGGGCGCGTTGACGCATCGGCCCACGCGGCACCCAATTACCCTGTCGCTGTTGCTGCTGATGGTGTTGTTGCATCTGGTGCTGGTGTTGCTGCTGCCCGCCCTGATGATACGAATGGTGATTACGGTGTTTGTTATACGTTTTGCGATCCTAGTAATAATGTAAACGATATGTAGCCTAATATCCACGAAAACGCTCGTAACACACAGGGTTATCTGTAGTAGTAGTAGTTAGATTTTATAGAAGACAAACAGTTTAGTCTGGATGGTTATTATGTCAGTAGCGCAACATATCCAACTCAGTTATATCGGTCTACACCGAGGGATAACTGAATTGCCGAAATACATTTTGTGCGGCTTCAGGACCCCTGCGCGTCTCATCATTATTATGGTGATTATTATTTGATTTTAGATTATTTACGAAAATTCAAAGATTACTATATAACTTCTTGATGGAACATCATTTCTGAATAGGTAGAATTCACAAAAACGAGATTTTAGAAGAAACTGTAAATATTTTAGCATGCCTCTGAAATTACCAATAAATAAAATCACATTTGTGGTTGTGATTTAATTTCTCGTGGAAATAGTTTCCAATATCAAACACAATATCTTCTTTCATATTCCTGATAAGGCTAATCTCTTAGATGTCAATGAGAAATCGATATCGATAGAATGCAGAAATGACAAACAAAAGACTTACTTGAGATTCTCCACGTGAATCGCGACGATCCTTGTTGCCGCCACGTGGTGGCTGGATGGGCCGAATAACCTTCTTATCATCCTTCTTGCCACCGGCTTGAGTTCCCTGCTCGGTAGTCGAGGACTTACGCGAGCCCATGCTAGCCGGGGTCGTGCTTCTCGAACCGCCTCCTATCAGATCTAAAAACGCTAAACACTGAGTTATCGAAATTTACACGAGCGCTACAAGCAACACTACACATACAAACACATATAGACAGGGAAAAGCCATACAATCACAAAGATAAATACACCAAAGGAAACCAAGGAGAGGTAATTGGAATGGAACACCGATTCCAAGTCAACATCATATTAACTGCAACCAAAGCGAACGCGACGTTCGAGCATTCGCAAACGATTTTGGCGGCAAATTTCTCTACCGTTTTACCTAAACATGCTGCATTTTTTCTACGACAACCAAATCCATGTCCAAACAATGCGAACGGCTAAAGCTAAATCGTAATGCTATAAGCAATCTATTCACTTGCAGGTGGGCGAGCAAAATATATTGAAGTGATCGTTTTACCGTTTTCGTTAGGTCGTGGCGGTTCCAGAACAGCAGGAGACAGATGTGGAGGGGGCACAGGCCCGGGCATGTTTAACTCACTTGGCTTATTGTTGACCATAGGACCGCGCATTCCCGGCGCAAGGGCCTCCATTGCATTGTAACCGCCGGCGAATTGGCCCATTTGCCCCAATCCCGGATGCGGAAAGCTCTGCGCCTGGAACGGCTTATTGCTGAGCGGATTCGGCACCGAGAGCTGCATGATCGCCGGATCGTTAGGCATCGACGTGACATTGTTCACCACACGGATGTCCTTAATGTCCGAGCCACGGAACAAGATGTAGTCATAAACTTGGTTCTGCGGTGGGACGGGGTAATTGGTCTCCCGGTCCTCCGTACCAAAGGAGCGTACTGCGAAAGACAAAGAGAACGCTACATCATTCACAAAAACCTACTAAATAGAAATCATTATTCGTCGTTATAACGCTCATATTGGAGGAATTACAAGAATTCAACAATGAAAGAAGGTGTAGTGCAATATTTTACTTCGCTTATCGCAAAGATAACAAACGACTACAATAACAAAACAAAAATGGCAAAAAGCGCTTACCGGCGGCTAGAGCGATTGTACATTGTTGCGGATCAACGGTGAATAGGTGGCCCTCGTACCTAATATCGGCCTTCGATATTAGGCTGATCTTGGAGCCCAGCTCCGGCATTCCAGCACTCATGATGAAACTTTCGCGATGACCGCAGGATGCACCAGATTCAGGCGGATTCTGTTTGGGAACTAAATAATTTCTCAAACGAACAATACAGAAATGGCGTACTCAAACAGCTGGAAGAAGTGACGTATCGAAGCGTTCCAGGGGGCGCTTATTTCTAGGCATTTCACAGTGATACCAACATACACCTAGCATTATCACTAAATATAAATTTAAACATAAAAACGCAAATATTTCAACAAATTATAAGAAATAAAGCAAAATTCAGATAAATTATAGCTTAATGATATGTGGAAGTTATTTAAAAATAGCCTATACATCCTAAAACTTATTTTAATTTGGAATATTTCATTTAAACTATTGTTTATAAAAATTTACAGAAAACAACTTAAAAGTTACTTTATAATATAAAATCACATTAATTATTGAGATAAATGTAATTATATATTTGCGAGGTATACCTTATTACCTTCTAATGTTATTTAAAAGTATATTTAATTCTTTTGAACCAGTAATAAGACATGAAAGTCCCTAGAATTGGCGATTACGTAAACTGTCAAAATATTACAATTTTATTCCATTTTATTCCTTTCCGATTGCGAGCCACGGGGATTTGCTGAAGGTGCCGAAGCAATCCCAATAGTTAAAAGCACCTGGCATCGATACATTTGATAGTTTCTAAGTAATTTAGTAAAGGTGTGAAGTCTAGTGTCGTCCAGTCAGAGGTCAACATGGCGGCCGTTGGAAGGATATGTGCTGGTGCAGGGCTTTTAAAGAGTAATGGACTCATAGCAAATCAAGTAAGTGAGTTAAATCACCCCCTAAACCTCATAAAAACACATAATGCAATAAATAACATAAGTAATATTCCTCGAAATACCGTAATTTTCATTGAAATGTGAGCTGCTGCTGCAGCCAAGTTTATGTAACCACACTTATCGTATGTCTCATAATACTTGGTCTAAAATTACAATAGTCACCTAATAATACTTTGTTTCTTACAGATTAGTGCATACTCCACGACTAGAGAATGGACGAAGGGTCGAAAAGCCGTAAGTTTTATTAATTATTATTTTAGCAAGTTAGTTTTGTTGGTTATGATGGTAATTAGCGTGACATTGGCAGTTCTTGGCCACGATCGGAGCGTTGGCCGGCGGTGCCGGTGCACTGGCATTGGCTCTTGATCAGTCAGTGAAGGCGTCCGATTTGGAGTTGCACCCACCGAAGAACCCTTGGCCGCATAACGGCATCTTCGCGTCGCTGGACCACGCCAGTGTGCGACGTGGTTACGAGGTGTACAAGCAGGTGTGTTCGGCGTGTCATTCGCTGCGTTTCATTGCGTATCGTAACTTGATCGGTGTCACGCATACTGAGGAGGAAGCGAAGGCCGAGGCGGAGGAGGTGCAGGTGACCGACGGGCCGGACGACACCGGCGCCATGTTCCAGCGGCCTGGTAAATTGTCGGACTATATCCCCAGTCCATATCCGAACGAGGAGGCCGCACGTGCTGCCAACAATGGTGCTTTCCCACCGGATCTTAGCTACATTGTGTCTGGTAGACATGGAGGTAAATACTTTTTGTTTATTTATTTTAGTAGAGAATTTTATTGCTGTTACTCTTTCTTTTATTTTTCATTGATTCTTTCATAGCTTGCCTTGGAAATATTTATAGATTATATAACTAAATAATTAAGTTTACAAATATATTCGGGTTATTTCTTGTTTTCGCTTAAGAGAACGTCGCAGAACTCACAGTATAATTCTCAAAATAACTTTACCGATTTTCCTTTAATTAAAGTTAATATGAAATGAGAGTAGAGTGATGAATGCGAAATTTAAAAATTGTTATTTTGATGAGTGAACACCATTTTTCGATGTTTTATAAAAATACATTTTATTTTGGTACAAAGTACATTTCGGATTCCGCCATCGGATATACAAGAATAGCATTTCTTATCGTATAGTATTTACGATAGGAAAAACTATTTATATATTTGAAATTATATATGATTGGCTAAATTAATTAGCTTTTCGCGTAAAAACATAAGAAATGAACTTAAAGTAACTTGTGATAGAATTTTTGTCATTCACATATCGGTATTCTACGATAATAACAAATGACTTACAGATCATAAAAGCAAATCATATAATGAAAAAAATGGTATTTTTCCAGGTGAGGATTACATCTTTGCTCTGCTAACCGGTTACTGCGATGCGCCCGCTGGCGTCGTGCTACGCGAGGGCCAAAACTACAACCCCTACTTCCCCGGCGGCGCCATTTCGATGGCACAGGTACTCTACAACGAGGTGATCGAGTACGCCGACGGCACGCCGGCCACTGCCAGTCAGCTCGCCAAGGACGTGGGCGCCTTCCTCAAGTGGACCTCGGAGCCCGAGCATGACGATCGTAAACTGATGACGGTGAAGGCGATCGCCATCTTCACGTTCCTGGCCGCCGCTTCGTACTACATGAAGCGACACAAGTGGTCTACGCTCAAGACGCGCAAGATCGAATTCCACCCGAAACGAAAATAAACGCTCTTCTGTTTCAAGATTGTTGGCGATGGGTCGGTTGCGCGGAGCGCAGTCGAAGAAGAAGGCAGTGGTTGGAATGCGCTTCGACGCCGTTGATGATTCGCCCGCATTCCTAGATCAATACCTTTAGCATGGCCCGTTTCACACTAACACAAATTTTACGATAATTTTTTTTTTCCTTGGCGTCTTCGGCGGAGATACGCCCTTTATTTACCATCGTTCATGTTATGTTACCAGTTAGATGCCAGCAGATGTTGAATAAGTGTTACACAACCGATTTTTTGATTCACTTCTATAAATTATTAATTAATTATGTACATACGAATAGGTGATTATAATAAAACGCCACGCAAATATCTTATTTGTAGCAATCAGTTATCTTTGTAGCTTTTGTCGAAGTCTGTGGGTTTTTCTTTGTAAATGGTGAAAATAATTTCATTGTGTTTTTGTTTGTTCGTAACTTTGATGATGCGGTAAAGGCCAAGGACGAAATGGCGGCCATGTAATTTGTTACGATAATAAAACGTAGCACCTACGATGATAAGTTTTCTTCTCTTTGAGTGAACCGAGGAGTATAAATTTTACAATTAGGAATCCGCATCAACAACTCCGTTTCTTGAAAATTACTCTGACCATTTGTAAAATTGTGTATAGTTCATTAATACTTCAACAGATTATCGTAGTCATCGAACCAACAAATTCCGCGAGAACTGTTTCGTAGGACAGTGACAAGGACAGGAGGTCCCCTTGATCGACTTTTATTCGACAACATTTATTCATCCACGACTAGATCGCAATGATCACGAGTTTAAGAACATGGAAATATCGTTTCGATAAACTTGTGGGTGCCACTTGAACTATACATTCTTAAAAATGTCAATTTCCTTATCTAATATTTCAAACTTACCAAATGCCTTCAATCACTGTTCGAGTGGAACTTCAGATATGTCAGCTTATCCTACCGCCACAATAAATTGCACAAAAAATAACTCAGTTGGCAACAAATTTTAAATTCCTTGGTTACATTTTTCAACAAAGTTCTGACAAGCCATGTACAATCAGTTTGTGTGCATATATTACGCACAAATTTTGGAAGGAATTTCATAAGTTCTGCTGCCAAAGCACATATATTACATCAGAGTGTAGATTACATCTGTGTAGATTTAGTTGTCTGGTATCTACCATGAAACCGTTATATAGCTTGTTTGCCCAGAACTACATCATCTACCAGTACTGTTATGATCAGCCGTAGGTTGGGCAGATCATAATTTAATCGTCATTGCTTTTGTAATTTATATATTATACAACAGGAGTAGAAAAATATAGGTTTAAAATGGCCCACCGTTTAAAATGATTGCCGGCCCATGCATTAGATTATGAAATAATAAACTGAATTAAACTCAATACCACATGTTTCATTTTATAACTTCAATTTCCCACGAAATTACATCGAGATAAGAGAATTTAGTTAGTTTTAAAAATTAACTGCAATCAGTTATCAACTTGTACTCATTAAAATGCAATTCACAAACAGGTGTTGGGATGCTTATCACTCCATACAAAACCGTTTGCCACAAACAACATTTAGAAGTTTTGCATTCCCCATTTGAAACATTCTGAAACCGCATAATACAAGATAATTTCAACCAAGGTAAAAAGAGAAACGAGCCGATGATTTGTTACATAAAATTAATAATTATTTGTTGTAGTGTTTCTTATCTGCAGACGATAGTATTAGTACAGCATGTAATATTCGAAATAATAACGGAGCAAGTAGTACTAATTCTATGATAAAAGTGACAATACGAAACAACATAGCAATTGATAACAATTATTACCTTAAAAATAATCGTGTGTAGGGGTGGGTTGAATAGTGATAGGTAAATTCATGGCGGCGTTCATCCAATTTCAAACAAACAAAAAACAGAAAAGAAAACAAGGGAACATGTTTCAAGTGCTGGGTACATATTCAATTATTCGGTATGACGTCTACAATATAGCAAATTGAAAATAGGAAAAAAATGGAATAACATAACATTATCCATACAAGAAACGTTTCAAAACTCCGCAAAGTGCACGCAAGATATTCACATGAAACCTGCAACAAGTCAACGCGTATCCATTACTAGATGTAAAAAGTTACTTAAACCGAGTAGACACAAATCACTAAAAATACACGTCAAAAAACTCCCGATTGAAAATCTGTTTCGCATTTCCTTTGCAACGACAGGCGTTCAGTAGGCGAACAACGTTCGATTATAACAATTTATTGTTCTTAGCCATGTAATAGTGATTTTGTTTAGTATATCCTACGCAAGAAACAAAGCGGAACATTTAGCATTATTTATAAAATATGTACGTAAATCAATAATTGCAATATCTATGGGTTACTTCTGTTTCTCTCGCTGCTGAGTGATTGAACATGTGTGTTTGCTGTGGATTGTGGGGCGTGTAAGACTGGCAAAAAAATGCAGATAGATAGATTGGCGACTATTAACGGAAGGATGAACGCCCCATCATCGTCACTTTTAGCAAGAATCTGGTCGCAGTCGCATCATGCAGCAGGTGTGCTAGTTGTACTGATGTGATGGTTGCCGTTAGATGCTGTACACGTACTCGAAACAATGGACACAACGGGCGTGCAGCAGCAGCATCGTCGTCGCGGTGGTGGTGTTCTTGCTGGTACTGGTGGTGGTGGTAGGTGTTAGATTTGTTGCTGACGTCGTAGTAAGCGGGTAGGTCGCGTCGTCGACGGGAGGCTAGCTAGAAACAGCTGCCCTCCGGCGGCTGCGTCAGCTTCATATTCTCTTTGACCGTCATCAAACGGCGCAGCTCTTGCAAGACAGTCTTGATTGTGAAATCACGTTGCCACCGTGCCAGCACGGGAACCTGCCTATTATCAACCTAAATCATCATTAATTAGTTTTTATTCTATTTGGAGAATTACATTTGCTTATATGGACTATAACATTTACGTACATTAAGTACAATTTCATGTATGTTGATAGTGAATAAATGTGCACAACGGAATATTTTGTAGGGGTTGGTCCCGTGATTTTCCGTACATGACAGGTTTCACTATACCACCTATATGTAGTGTAAATCTTATAAGCAATGTCCACTGACTGAATCAGGTAGAAATGTGAGGAAATTTATCTATAAGTATACTCATATTGCAGACTTTAGGACAAATTGTTGCGCTTTAATTCGGCCACAAGTGTGAGCGACGCAGATCAAACTAACGGATAGTTTTATGAAGTATAAAAAGTATATTTGCTATTTATAAAAAATTAAAGGTTTGTATCGTAAATTACGTCTTTTATCGCCGAGATTGTTGCCGTACATCAGAAATTTTCATGTCCAATATCGACCTAATGAAATTAACAAATATTCCAATAAGAAATTTGGCGTAATTGGGAAATTAGGATTGTTACTTCTTTAAATATGATACCAGTTCCGTTTTATAAAAATTAAATGCGATGAGGTATCGCAACTATGCAACAAGAAGCACCCTCACCGTATTCGTCGGCACTTGTTTATATTGAATTGACTATCTGTCAATGATATAATATATGATGTATATCATATTCATGAAATCATATCAAAATTTAATATGTATTAGCATTAAATACAATTAAAATGGAATGGAGGACCGATAAAAATAAAATTTCGCACTCCACACTTTCCCGAGTTCTGAATTAGGAGGAGGGTTCGGCGATGAGACTGCAACTCATCCCCGTAAAATGAACCTATGTTAATTCACACAAGGTCAGACCTCATCAGGCGGGGCATCCGTGCTCGGAAGTCATAAGAATGATATACAATCGATAAAAAACGGAATTAATAAAGTTTATTATTATCTGCAAATGACTAAAATGTGTTACCTCAATCTCAGTGAGAACTATAAATAGCGATTCAGTGATTCTCAAAATGCGAGGCCCGCGAGCTATATAAAACAGGAACCGCCACGTGGATTTTTTTAAAGAATGTGAGAAACGCTGGTCTAGACTTTTGACCATCATTAATCCTGTGCTTAGAAAGTTACAGAAAATAACTATGAATATGAGAACACGTGTCTGTCATTCTTCTCTATGTTTGAAAACTTAACGTTCCATTTTTTTTTATGTTGCATAGTTACGACCGCAGCTTTTTCGCACTCAGTAAATTCTTATTAGACAAATTAAATTGTCACACCGACAACCACATCGAATCAAACATGGACATTTCATACATTGTTCACCGGTCAGGCAAATAACGAACGTAATACCAAACTGAACTAATCTAAGTAAAAAAGAAGTGCATACTTACAACACCAGTCTGAGAATTTATACAGTTCATGTTAATTCTAGAAACAAATTTCGCAGTCGGAGCGTCATCAGGATATCTTTGGCCACATTCAATCTTGACTGAATACATTCGATTCTCGTAGGGGGTGCGTGGCGGGCCGATGATCATGCCGTTCCAGTGTGTGAGTGTCATATCATCGTCGTTCTCCAGGCCCCAACTGATGGTACCATCACCGACACCCTTCTGGCCCGCCTCGAGCTCCTCCAACAGGCGGAAGTTCCGTGGAACGACTAAAACAATATGAACGTGTTAGCGGTGTCCACCACATGCGACTGGGAAACATTTAAGCCATATGCCGGAGTGCGTTGGACAGCGGATCGCCAAATCTCACGGCCCGGCTGAGAAATAGAAAAAAAGTGCGTTTGACCTACCCACACCGGTTGATGGAGCCGCCATTATATACGGTAAATGCCCGTGTCACGCTCGCGCTCGCTGCACGCGCTGCCCACCAACGCCTCGGGACTGCCGATGGATGCCTGCACGCACGCCGTTCGCGTACCCGCCGACGTAATTCACACGGCAAACGCAGAGAAAAAACTCGTTCGCGGATCGCGCAACTCGAAGCAGCCGATCCTGAGCCCCCAGCACTTTTACCTGTCACTTTCTTCTGCACATCGAAAGTAACCAAAGAATTGGTTACTCACCATGATAATACCAATCCGTGCGAAATTCCCTAAAATTAGGGATTCTCTACCAAGTTAAATTTAAATTCTTGTGTTTAAAATGGTTTAAAAGTTATTTAAATACGTTCCATAATCTCAGAATGGATTTTGCAATTAGAATATAACATATTCAATAATTACTTACATGTTTAAATGCATTTTTCTCTTGAGAAAAATTAAACTTTTCCATTATAGTAACTCAATGTTACCAGTTAGTTCCTTTCATATTTCCCTGCACCACTAAACGTAACCTTAAATATCTGCATGTTTTAAAGTACAACAAATAATTTTTATCCCAAAATTATAATTAATATGACAGCCGCTAACGTTCGTAAAAGTTTGGCAATAATCGAAGACGATTTCCAGAGCAAAGGTATGTCTTCACTTACAGCCTTATAAAGTATATTTTAAGTATTTTTTTAGGAAAACACAAAGATGATGTTCTAAAACAATTGATGCCAGAACACCAAAAACTAAAACGACAACTTTTTCACAAAGGACGTAAAGGTATTTATCTAATAGCAATCTTTAATGTTATAACTTAATGACGTTTTACAGGCCAAAAAGTTGATCTGCTGCAAACAACAAAAAAACTAACAGTAGCCGAAGCAAAAAAAACTCACAAATCTAAGGAGGCGATACTAAAAGCTAATCTAGAAAAACTAAGACTCATTAAACAAGCCTGCAGAATCGATTTGGATGAAGATGTAACCAAACAAGTAAATATAATTATTGCAGTTGACACCAAAACCATTAACAAATCTTTAATTTTAGTTGATTGATAGAGCAGTAACGAAGAGACCTACCAAAAAGAAACCCAAAGCAAAAGTTGTGCAAGAGACAGTCTTCACTGAAGAGGATTTCAAGAAGTTTGAAGAAGAATATACGGACGAAGATTAGACTTTGTCGTACATTTAGATATTCGACTTACATTCATTTGCTTAAAATGAATGATAGAACTGTTGGAATATGTGGTCTTATAACCGCACTTGTGATTATTTTGTATCTATTTGGGCGGTTGTTGGTTATTCCAAACCTACCACTAGACTCTGAACATGAGTTGTTTACACCACCGATTTATTTGCTTCTTGTGCTTGGAACTTGTGGATTGATATTTGTTGGTTCGTTGATGATTTACACAACTTATACTCTGTATACTATTAGTTCGAATTGTAAGAAAAATAAATAATGTATTTTTCAGTAAACTAAATTGTTAACAAATTGAATTTTTGTTATTTAAACTGGTTGCGGTCCTAAAATTTCAGCCAGAGGCTGTTAATAAAAAATTTTCAAAAATAAAATAGACTAACTGTGCTTTTCAAACGTTTTGACCGTGTCACGATCCATTCGCGTGTGATTTGCGAGTTGTACACACTTTTTCTACGACAATTATGTGCGAAAATAATGGGTTGATATAGTTTTCCATCATCGGCGTGTCTGTCGTTATAAATTACAGGTTATATTTCTGCAACGGAGGCGTAACAGAAATGAGCCACTATGAACACATTACATTACAGAATTACGTTACGCTAGGTCGGACATGATAATTCGTAGGATATGTATGACATTTCTTAATCTCAATAGATCGCATTTTATCACGTTTGTTTACAAATACGTGGGTAATGGGCAACAAAATCACGCAATAAAAATCTATATCTTTTCAAGACAATTGCGTTTAATGTAGGAACAACGCGCTAGACGATTTGTCGCACGCTCCCGAAGTAAGCTTTGTTTTTAGCAACCAACTCCAATTCTCTATATTAAATAATGAAAGAATTCAATAAATTTCAATTATTTATTGTAATTATCTTAAGATTACCTAATAATGCATCCTGGAACCCCACCAAGACCTGTAACAAATTAAAATCATACTTATCATCGCGATTATACTTATGAACACCCCTATAACACGAACTTTGTTACCTACTTTTGTATAAATACCACTTTGTAACTTTTTAACATTCAGTACCTGATGATGCCGCATAGGTGAAATATGTATTGTACGAAATTTAAATAAACAAGTAAAACATATAAATTATTAAGTGACTTAATGTTTCTAACTATTATAAACATGTTTTAACAACAACCGACAGAAGCCTCATTAATTAGAAAATTATTATTTTTTTAATTTAAAATATTAAAATTATCAGTAGTATTAGTAGTTTTCAAGAAAACTAATTACAACTTACATTTGTCGATATGGCCCCGAACGCTCAGAAGCCACAAATGACCGTCCTCGAGTACTTCTCGTCATACGACTGGTCGCAAGTAACTCACGACTTATTTTATTATAGCCTGTCGGGCCAGTTGGTTGAGCTCCGCAAGTTTCCAAAGCGACGAAATCATCGACATGGAGTGAGGGTGGACGTGATGTATTCGGCGGACGCGATCGGAACAAATCTGATCGCACTTGGATTGCACGTTGAAAACCACGTCCCCGCATTGATGCAACTGTTAAGAATTCAGAAAAATTAAATAAATGAAAAAAGTATATGATAGATTGAAGTAAGTAGGATTCTTATTAAAATTATATGAATTTGGTATTTGGTTCATCAGAAAGTTAACTTAAATTTCATAAAATCTTCAAGGTGGTTGGACGCGTAGAAATAGAGGTTTCAAAAAGTATCGGTAATGATACTTTCGCTCAATTCTTCAATTATCGATACTCTCATTCGTTATTCTGGTTTGAAGAGTTTAAAGTTAAAATTATTCATTCATTTTGAAATTCCGATAGCCCAAATACCAGACAGATATGCAGACATTGACGAAATATTTACATTTATCCATAATTTCAATTTTCGATATATTAATATTCAAATATTGCTCTGAAATATTGATATTAAATGATATCAATCGTGCAAAAAAATTAAACAATTAAACATGCTAACGTTATTAGTTCTTTGACATAACATTGGTGATTATTGATTAAAATTACATTATGGGTGATCTTTATGTTCCGAAATATAAAATAAAGATATTCTAATGTAATTACACTCCTTAAAAAACAAATGCGAAGAGAAATAGGATAAAAAAGAAATCTAAAAAATAGACATAAAAATTACCGAAAGGTCGTTTCATCTTATCCTTCTGCGCAATCCTTTTTTCCTTCTCAACTGAACCATCCGTCGACTCAGTCACGCACACCCGACACAATTTCTCCACTTGCTTGATGAGATTAACATCACTCGACAAATCCTGTCTACACACATCGATCAAATCGCACGAAACATGCTCATTATCCCCAGAATCATTGTCCTCGACGATCGTGCTCAACCACATCGACGCCGTCAGCCTCTCATCCACCACATCACTGAGAGTAAACACCAACCGTCCCGAAAACTGCGCCACAAGCGTTTCCGTTACAGGCAGCAGAGGCTCCACAACTTCATCGCCCTTCACACTCGTCCCTCTTAACAAAACAATAATCTGCCCAACACTCTCCAACAACCTCTCAAACGAACTATCCTCCATTTGAATCTCCTTCAATTTCATCTCAAATTTGACAAAGGCATGCTCATTATCCTCAGCCTTCCAACCGATCAAACTTTGTATCTCACCAACCGACATTTTCATCTTCCTAGGCGTAAACGGCAAATCTGTAGCGTTTTCCTCTTCTGAACACATTCTCAAAAACTCAATTAATGTACTCAATGTATTAAGAGAGTCTGCATTCTCCTTCGAGAAATTCTGCTCGAGTTTATTCAAAAGAAGACTAAACGGCGCACTCTTCCTTTCTAATAAACATTCTCTTAGATGATAAAACCCATAATCATGCTCTGTTAAAAACAGCAAGGTTCTTAACACAGGCAAATGTGTCAAAAATGAATTATCACCATTTATATGATCGACAATGTTATTAATAAAAACAACCAAGTATTCCTTTGATGGCAAGGCGTTAGCCAAATAAACCTCACCCGAAATCACGCCATTGAGTAGCGTAATCTCAGTGTCACAAAAACTTTGAATAACACTTAAAATACACTCCTGTGTTGAGACATGCGATGTTAGACTGCTGGTACTTCGTAAAATCTGCCCAAAGGCATTAATAATCGCGCAGTATTTCTCATCTCCTTTCGAGCCACTTGCATTACTCAAAAGATGCAAAATGGTCACTTTCAGCGAATTATGCGTGACCAGACAAGCCAGAAAATTCAACAATCTTGCAATATGTCCATTACAAACCAATTTCGCATCATCATTTCCAATAACAATGGCAGCATGAACATTATCCAACACGCCTCTAGCAATCATCAACGCCGAATTCGATGCTAAGTCCGCAATCTGTGCACACACCCTCCTCAAGAGATTCAACAACACGTGATGATTAGTCGTACATAACTTCCCGACCATATCTTGTATACTCGCCGAATGATAATGTAAATGTGCGGACCACAACTTCCTCAAATTAACCGCCCATGTTATTTCCTCATCGCCTAATTCCTCCAAACTTTGCATTGGTAAAGGCAAAGGTAGCAACTCCGAAAATACGGAAAGTCCTGCATTAAACGTGTAAGGCGCCGACAGGGTGTACTTAATAACTTCAGCACATAATAACGTCCATAATCCTTTGTTCAACGAGTCTTTTTCGTTAATTTCTTCAGAAACAGGCATTGTATAGACCAGTAACGTATCGATAATCTCCGTACAAATTTTCCGACTCTTCAAAAACGCCATTGAAGTCGACGGATATGATTGGCATAAATTGTAAGTTTGTAAAAGTATAGGCACGGCTGTTAAATCCTTAAACTGCGTATTCCTACACTGCACAACATAAGTCAATAGATGTTTCATCAAAGTTATACAAGGCCCAATTATATTCATCATTAACGCCCCGGTAGATGAAGCAAACGTTGCTAAATGCAACGAAGGTTGCTCGTAATAATCGCAAATCTCTTGCAAAATCTTCCCAAATATCCCAACAGCATCCAGGGTAAATAACTGAATAATCACATGCTTATATTTCAATTCCACGAAGTTATTCAAGGGATTTTCCTGCATTTTCCTACATTTAGCAATGCCCAAAAACTCCAACAACCTCAGATGTGTTATAACACAAGCAGGAGACGTTGTAACAGTCGAAATATTCTTACTAATATACTCCATTAATTGAGAAATATCATAACTTCCTTGAAATTGCTCAAACGGCTTCATATACGTAGCAATATCGATAATTCTAGCCATCATACGTTTGTCATTAACTTCTTGAAAAACATCCTCTTGATTAATAACATCAAAAAGTTGTCTTCTATGCGTTTCTAACATTGTGATATTCGGAAGGGTAACGATTGTCAAAGCAATCAAATCGATAATATAAGCAACGCCTGGACTTTTTCGTACTTTCCCCAAAATATCGCCACGAATATAATGGAGTAAAAATTGTAAATTACTGCCAAAACCAACAACTTCGGCAAAGGCCTGCTTGCCAACATTTGTAAAAGTCAAACAAAATAAACCATGAAGATAATCAATGATTTCCATATGATCACAATCAAATTTTTTATCAGCCAGATGAGATAAAAGATTCAAAGTTTGTAGTTTATATGCCAACTTAACGCCTAATTGTTGAGAGTTGGTATCTAACTGAAAATCTTCCTCGCCTTGAAGTAAAACTTTGATAAGGAGATTCACACAGTCGATATTGTTATAAAAATACTCAAGCCCGAACTCCGACGACGATAAATGTTCAATAATCTCAAAAATGGTGCTTTTCACGTGATTGTTTGAATTAGTCGATGAATTTGTTAGTAAAACCAAAAAGATTTCAATCAAATTATGCATTTTTAAGAGTTCAATCATGGGTTCTTTAAACTCCTGCCTCTCACGGGGTATATCAAACTGTGCACCGACCGGTAAAAATCGTTTCGGTTGTTGCAAGGAGAATAAACCATCTTGCATCGTTTGTAAAATCATTTCCAAACTCACCGAAACGAAATTAATGTCCTGCAAATCTTTGCCGTGACATAAATCAGTTACTTTTATGCTGAGTTTGTGCAGGACGTCAAAAATGTTCAGTTTTTTTAGAATTGAATAAAGTGCGAATTTTAAACGTACCGATGGATTGAGTTGAATCAAGTTGACAATCTTTTTGTATCCACTGCGTTCTTCCAAAGGCATGAGGTCATGGTAACCGTTGCGTTCATCCGGTGATTGCATTCCCATGATGAAGGCCTCCACCATCGGTTTTTTCTGCAGATAATTATCGAGGGCTTTTAAAATCATCAACTTTATCGAGACGGCCATATATTCGCGTTCGTAGAGCAAGAGGAGGATATTGTGCATGAAATATTTGCGTTGCCAAAGATGTTTGACAAACGTCACACTTTCGGACGCCCAATCTGCAAGTCGAACGCCACATTTAATGTGGCGAATCTTATAAGCTGGTTTCTCATGTGCATTTGCGAGATTATAATCTAATGCTATTAACAACCAGTTTGTAAACGTGGTTAGGATATTTTCAATCTGTTGTAAAGTGTCGCTATCTATCGTAAACTCGGTGCGTTTGTCATGAATATCAAAAATCGTGCAAAATACACGAACGTCTTCAAACATCACCGTTATCTTCTCGGTTAAATGAATAAACTCTTCCTTGATGTCCTCGTTCAGAGCGTCGAAACCTTCTGGTGTATATTGCGTGATGCTGGACTTCATAAAATCATCGACGATGCCGATAACGTTCTTCAGATAATCATTCAGGATAACTGTTTTCTCTTCGATGAAGTATAACTGCCTGGGTTCGTATTTTTGCAGCGGAGTGGTGCCAGGTGTGAAGAGTTTGATGATATCGTCGTTGCTTGTAAACGCACTGTAGTCATACTCCTCGTGGAAGTTTTCAGAGTCGTCGACGATGTCCTCGTCGCTGAGGATCGGTTCAAATACTTCAACGTCCATAGGTTCGTCTGGTTTCTCCTCGGGTCTGTTAGTTTCAGAGGGTTCTTTAGCCTCGCGTTGTTCGCGATGTATTTCGCGTGTTTCGCGAGTTTTGTCGTCAAGTTCGGGCGGTGGTGGTTTCTCTTCAGGTTCAGGTGGTGAGTCTTTTCGGTCGCCATGGGGTGTGTGTGGACGTTTTGGTGATTGCATCGGGGGTGTTCTAGGGCGTTTTCGTGGTTCATCTCGAGAATCACGTGATTCGCGCGTGTCTCTGGAATCTCGGGAGTCCCTAGAGTCGCGATCGCTAAATCTCCTTAAGAAATTATATAATTAATGAATAAAACTATTAATTACATTGAAGAACGAAAATAAAGTAAACGAGGAAATCAAAAATGGAAGTTATTAAAGCAAATATAATGAGGTGGATAAAATAAAATCTTGTGGTTTGGGGGTGACAAAAAAATATTTTACGTTATTCAGGTATTCCGTATCAAAAGTATAGGTTCCTGATATGGATACATTTGCCATTTACATTAAAGTTTCGGTACTTTAGGTAGCATAAAGTCCATTCAAGTTTTGATATTATAAAAGACATAAAAGCTTACAATCGATCCGAAACAATTGCGACACCCTATTATGAAGAAAAGTGGTTTTCCACCTTGAAAAGAAAATGAATTATCTTACCGATAATCCTGATGTTTATATCGCTCCTTGTCTCTATCACGATCACGTTCCCATTCCTTCCTGTCCAAATCACGATCTCGATCCCAATCTCTTGCATCCCTCGAATCCTTATCTCTACTTACATCCCTAAAGTCGCGATTATTCCGATCACGACTATGACTCCTCGAGAAGCGACGATCCCGCTCGCGATCCCTGTCTCTATCACGTTCTCTATCACGATCTCGATCTCTTTCTCGGTCACGATCTCTATGCTCAGGATGTCCATCATGTTCATCAGTTTTCTTCAGAGGAATTATATAAATAAATAAACATTTGGTAGTTAATCGCAGATGTCAGAAGCAGATGAAATATCGCTATTTACAGATAACTTTTGATAATCAAATGTCAATAATAACAAAAGTAGCTAGTACCGCCCTCTAAACTTAAACGTATCTAACAAAAATAATACAAAATCAATATTTATAGTCAGTCTTTAACAAATTTTAAGCTAAAACTTAATCATAAAGACGAATAAGAAAAACTCACCTGAAAGTTTGAATCCCTACGTTCACGTGTATCCCTCTCCCGATCTTTCTCTCCATTCCGCTGCCCTTTCCCGTCCCATTCAGTCTCCGGCGTATGATGATAACTCCTAGGATCTTTTGGAGTCTCATTATAAAACTCACCATACTCAGGAGGCTGATTAAATCCTTCATTTACAGAAAACTGCCTAGGATACTGAGTTGGCTGCTGTTGATTATATTCAATTGGCACGATATTTTGTACCGGTTCTTGCCAATCCGACTTAACATTATTATGTGTAATGATCGCTTGAATCTCATTAGCCTGGCCAGGTTGTGATGACACTGGAGGTGTTGTTGGTTCTGGTATCTTCGCAGTAAGTGTGCCATAAACAGCCAGAGTTATAGTTGTATACCATCCTAATTGTAAGTTAATATACTCAATAAATTTCTATTAAAATAAATGAAAAAAACATACCTCTTAAAACCAAACCATCTGTGGGTATCTTCCTTATCAAGGCATCACCAACACAGTCCAAGTTGATACAATCATTCTGATTGTATTCAAATCCACCCAGAGTTTCGAACGTACTAGCACCCGGCTTTCCCAAATCATTCACGAAGAATTCGATGTTGAACTTACTCGGATTAGTGGCTCCCAGTCGCACACCACCGGGAAAATCCGCTTGAACACGGGCACCCAACGGAATAATACGCACTTCCGTAACGTAGACAGGCTTTGGAAACTGGACCAAATCCAAATTTAGCTCCTAAAAGTTTATCTTGTAAATGGTGCATCGGCATTGAATAAAAATGCACTCACTTCACAGTTTTCATGTGCGAATGTGTCGAAAAACAGTAGCTCCACAATCTCGGACATGTTTATAAGATAAACACTCGGTTACTACCGCACTATAGATTATATATTGCTACCGCACTACTGTTTTGCTTCCTCAGGTCTGCACCAAGCATGTAAAAATAATAAACATACTCGGCACGAAACTCGACACGCTCAAGTGGAGGAATGTCTATTTTATAAACTGTAAAATGGGGGTAACGGAAAGTGTCAAAAATTGGGTGGATAAAATGTGAACTAAACTATCATTTTTCAGATATTTGTAGATATTTGTGTTGCCTATATTGTAATTTTTTTTATAAAATATTAGATTTTTTATAAAATATTTGACTAAATTAAAATAAAGCCAGTCAAAAATAGTAGACGACGCGTCGCGACGATTCGGGGGATTTCAGGACTGTATCATGACGTGTTAAGAGTGTAGAATGGGTTGCATAATTTCATACAACATTTTCTTTTATTATCAACTATATTTATGGTAAATTTCAAAAGTTTAATTCGGAAATTGAATCAGTATTAAGTAGTTATAAGTTGTAATTAAATTAACAAAAAAAGAGAAAATAAATTTTAAAAAGTTAGTAACATAACCGATAGATGTAAGTAAAATATAAATTTCGGAATTTCAATACTCTATAATTGAATATATTGTTCTCGCTCGGTTTTCCAAGCAGAACGACTGGGAAAACCTGCGTATTGCGTCGAATTGCATGTGTATCGTGGACTTGTGGTGTAGTATACGCGTTAGACTCTCGGCATTCGCCGAGTCCATTCAATCGCGCTCAAGTCGCCTGGCTACGTGTGGGGCGTTGTACCGGAGTGGTGTGCGTATCGCGCAATCTGCGGCCCACTGTGTGCCGGACTCGCGTCATCTCACCGCTGGTGGAAGCCGTCGTCGTCGGTCGCGCGTAGTGTACGTTGTGCGTGCGTCGCAGGAATAAATCAACCATCCTCAACGAGTGCACGTAGTGCGCGTGGCCTACTGTGTGGCGTTTAGTAAGCGTATGTGTATGTGTGAGTGAGTGCTGGTGGCCGCCGCCGAGTGTGTAATCGTGGCCTTCGAGCGCCGCCAGACGACAGCCGCGCATCACACACACCCAAAAAAAGTGTCTCCACGCACAGCAGTCCAGCAGGCACCTGCCGTGAAAACCGCCTCCTGTTGCAACCCCTTTGAGCTACGTTTGCAACGCAAACACACGCATACATTCACAGCACACGCGGGACGCACACAACTCGCGGCTGCTCCTCAATTAGCTTCAATCGTGTGCACTTGACTGGGGAGGATGCAGGCGATCAAGTGCGTTGTCGTCGGCGATGGGTACGTACACACACACACACACACATACACTAATAGCATAAATATACCTAGCGTTTGGTTGGCTGCGAAGCGGTAGCAGATTTCGCGTATCCGCTGCTTCCGGGGGACCCCTTTTCGACCGAAAAAAGTCCCCCGAGTGACGTCCGACGCGTATGGATTGAGTCAGCTATATAGATAGCGTGTATTTGAATCATACTTGTGGAGCTGCACACAAGTATGGGCCTGTTTGTGGTCTTCGTTTCTCGAGAAAAAAGAATTAACGCACTTGTAGCGCGCATCGGTATCGCACCCAGACGCAATGTAATATCATGTATTCATGCGGTAGTCGAGGCGCACTGCTTGCGTATGATAACGACGTATATTTGATATGATAGTAAGGGAATGAAGGCAGCGCTGCACAATTGTGTATATTTACATTGTTTCCATAGTGCTGTCGGTAAGACGTGCCTGCTGATAAGCTACACTACCAATGCCTTCCCGGGGGAGTATATACCGACTGTCTTCGACAACTACTCGGCGAATGTTATGGTCGATGGCAAGCCGATCAACCTGGGGCTGTGGGATACGGCCGGACAGGAAGATTACGATCGTCTTCGCCCGCTTTCGTATCCACAGACTGATGTCTTTCTGATATGCTTCTCGCTCGTCAATCCGGCTTCTTTCGAGAACGTTCGTGCTAAGGTAAATACATAACCTAGTTTACTACAAATATAACCTGTTTTAAGAACTTTTAAAGTACCTCTAGAAGTTTAGATCTGAAATCTATTTTAATGAATTGTTCTGATTTTCCAATATTGTGATAGGAGTGTCAAAAATTCATATATCAATACTTTTTGATACATAAAATATCGATATTTGTAATATTATCAATAGGTTCGGTTCTTATTGATATTTTGATACATCGATACATATCACACATTCAATACATATCAAATCCATCGACATTTATGGGCATTTTCAATATTTATCGATTTCTTCTATAGACGTCGATATTTTCTTTCAAAACCTAAGATCCGTTCGATATTTATTGATACTTTCGTTATTTATCGATACTTCCTATACTTGTCGATATGTTTCATACTTATTGGTACTTTCAACATTTATCGATTTTTTGATACTATCGACCGTTTCGTTAGTTATCAAAACCTTCGATTCTTAAAGATATTTTCAGTACTTATCAAAACCTCCGATATTTATCGGTATTTTCGATACTCATCTATATTCTCGATTCTTATCTATACTTTGAACACACTTGGAAACCTAATGAAATTTTCGATACTTTTTATATATTTCGTCTCTTTCTATACTTACTCATTTTCGACAGCCGATTTCTATAAACTTTTGACACTTCCGATACGTTTCGATACTTTCTATACATATCGATATGTTTTTAATTTTACATAGATCTTTATCATAAATAATTTAACATGATTTACATTTGCATAATTCCATATGTATATTCAATTCTAGATATTTATATTTAAGTTAATTTCGAAATTATTAGTCGTAAAAGTTTAACGGACGTCATTTAAGTTGTCAGAATTGTGGAAAATTATCTGACTCAATATCATTAATATCACTAAACTTTTTATCGATAATAAAGTTTATGGCTATTTAATAACCACTTGAAACGCCGCCCTGAAACTGAAATTACTAAATTATTTAATAATGCTTTTTTTAATTGTGAAACCGCGAAATCTACCATTGTTTTCACATTTTATTTTATTGCATACCATAAAAATAACTTGTTGGGTCAAGTGGAAGGTCAAGAGTTGAAGTTGCTACTTGTATTTTACGATTCCACACCCTTGATTTCAGCTTGTATTCTTCGCTTGCTTTTTTATGTCATTTTTATTGACGTTTAGTAGCGCCTGAATGTAATCCTAATGTATTTTTACTTTGCAGTGGTACCCGGAAGTAAGACACCACTGTCCGAACACGCCCATAATTCTTGTCGGCACCAAGTTGGATCTGCGCGATGATAGGAATACAATTGAAAAACTGAAGGACAAGAAGCTGACGCCGATTACTTATCCACAGGTAAAATTTTGTCTTGCTTGCTCTTAAAATGAATAAGTAATAGCGAAATTTACTTTCTCCACCACTTATTTGTTAGTTAAAACAATTATTTATTTTTGCCAAATTTTGTTATTAAATTCTCAAACAGTTATA
Organism: Mimaenictus wilsoni; assembly: GCA_027575185.1. Lineage (NCBI taxonomy): Eukaryota > Metazoa > Arthropoda > Insecta > Coleoptera > Staphylinidae > Mimaenictus > Mimaenictus wilsoni. The sequence goes on from JAODAC010009604.1 coordinate 65,321, forward strand.
AGATGTATTACAAATTTGATTTATTTTTGTACGATATAAATTGCGCCTTGCGGCATCATCAGGTACTGGTTAGTACATATTATATCACTTCCTTAATTTTTCCTCATTTGTTTCATGAGGAAAGGTTATTATTGAATCTCATTGAAACGATGTTATGTTAAGCCGTGGGCAAAACAATTTTCATATTTTCTACATATTCAGACCATTTTTGATTCCAAGAAATTACCTACAATGAAGTATTAGAATCACGCATGTACATCAGAGTGATTTGTTATGATCGGGCCAGTAAAAATGCTGAATTTGTTTTGCATGGACCCACACAAAAAGCAAAAAAGTATTTTTATCAATGAGTCACCTAAAAACGAAATTTCAAGATTACAGTAGGGGAGCACGAGATTGTATCTAGAATATATATGCTCACAACGCCAAGGTAGAATTGCTGTCAAATTATATCATAAAATGCTTCCATTGGATTTCAAAAATATTCATTATTTGGTACCATTTATGTCAATTGTCGAATTTGTTATATGTAGTCTGAGATCATAAACTGGAATATAAAGAAAAAGGAATATCGGAATTTATTGTACGTAATTTCAAAACAAATCCTTGTCGTCTTACATAATCTGAAAACAATGGCAATTATTACTTAAAAACAAATTAAGTCAGCATTATTAACGACTCGAAATTGCTTGTGATTTATCACGGATTGTAATTGTTTTGCCACAGTTGTGTAATACGTAACCAGTAACAAATGTAGATCCTTGAAGTCACTCAAGATTTGTTTACTTCATGTTAGGTGACAAAATTGTTGAAAGTATCAATAATTCTATCTACACTTAAAAATATCAATATTAAAATCAAATGAAACTATAGATACTTTTTGGCTTGGTAACTTGAAAATATCGAGAAATGTTTTTATACTGTTAGTGGTTTTTCAAATTTTTCCTCTATCTTTGTAAGTTAAATGTGATTCAATGATAAGAAAGTTGTGTGGACATGAGAAGTAAATCTACCACGTTAATCATTAATTGGCTCCAATTTCTGGTACTTTGCAATTCGGAATAATTCGTGTTGAGTCAGTGCGATTATAGCGAAATCAATGTTTGAAATATAGACAAAATTGGCGCGAAGGCACAGGAAAAACCGCGATAACCAAAACGGGCACCGTACTTTCAAGAGAAGGGTTACAAATTTTTCGACCGCTGTAACCAAAACTTAATCGAGGGTTGCCTGAATCGATATGCTTAAGGGGTCTGTCATACCGGCGGCGTCGCGTCGCTTCGAATTTCGAGGCCCGATGCAGTCACAGCGAGCGCGCTTCGTCTTTGCATTTCGGTGGCAGCCACACGTCGGCTTTGATGCACCCTCGTCTATACCGTTGATGGATTCATGACTTTTACACATGTTCAGATCGGTTTTCCTTTTTTCTCCATTTCATCTTACCTACTTTTCGTTAGGAAGGTTTGTTATCTCCACAACGCTTGTAAAAGTTTGTGAAGCTCGACCAGTTTAATTTCGTTGGCTTTGAACAAAGTAGCAACACTATTTCTTTTTAACTACATTCGTTAGACAAGAGTAGGCATAGAAGCCCAAAGCCGAAGTCGCCGGTGTGAACGACGCCTAAATTAAGTACTTAAGCATATCGATTCAGGCGACATATTAACATACCTTATTCATATTACTAAACCATGGATTTTTTTGAATATTCATACATATATTGTCATCTGTCATTGCTAGTTCTTATTGTTACTTAAATTGTTATATATAATTGTTATTTTTAAGGGTTTGGCAATGGCGAAGGAAATCAGCGCCGTCAAATACCTGGAGTGCTCGGCGCTAACGCAGAAAGGCCTCAAGACAGTATTCGACGAAGCCATCCGGGCCGTGCTGTGTCCGGTGATACCAGTGAAGCCAAAACGAAAGTGCACAATTCTCTAAGATCAGCGCACGCACAAAAAACACACAACACACACATACGAAGGATGAAAGAGAGAATACCAGCACTAAAGATATCTAATTCATAGCATTATAAACAAAGAAATTTTACAAAGCGCGCGATAACATTTTAACATGTACATTAACACCCCAGCGACATCAAACTAAAAGAACACACATACACACCCACAGAGACATAAAACGCGTGTACTTTTTAATCGACACAGCCAATGGATTTCAAGATCCAGAAAAAACGCATCAAATCTCTTGTTCTAAAGACATACAAACGCTGTCATTGTTCATCGATTTACAAATACTAGCGGTTAGTAAAAGCGTTTCGCATATCGATGTGTGCGAAGATAAATGAAAAGAAAACACATATATAAAAAACATTCTTCTACATCTGCGATCGTGTTTTGCACAATGATTGCAACTTTGCCAAATGTGGAGAAATGTGCAATTGATTGATAATTGTAGGAAGAGAGTTAGAGAAAGAGAGAGCACAATTTACAAATTTATGTGTGCGTCGTATTGTGAAGAAGAAGAACGTACGAGGAAGCGGTGTATAAATGTGATTTAAATATATATAACTGCTAATTATTGCAATCTAAGGCGTTTGGGGATGGCGACGAAGCGCAAAACGAGTCGTTACTGCCCATATGATGATGATTATATTCATTTCAACTTTTTTTCGTTTATTTTATTTTCGTATTATTTGCGCATTTATTTTAGATATAAGCAATGCAAAACATACGCGATAGTGCAAATTTCTTTAATTGTATGAGTGTAAACAAAACATTGTTCCCAATTTTACTTGCAATCAAAAAACGAGTGAACGAAATTTATTTTTTTATCCAAGAGTATCAATTTGCTGAGATTGTTTACGCCTTTTTTGCTTTTTTGTTTCTTTGAGCGAACCTGACCAGATTTCGAATCATTTTCGATGATTGAATGATAAAAAACAATGTTAATATGTGTAATAAATAATTGTTATTGACGAGTGTTAACTTAATCCGGGAGTATTTGGTTTTGGGGTGCGTTAGGAGGGAGTGGAGATTCACAAATATATATAAAAGAATGTAAATCAAAAGTGGGAAGGCACCGAAGGCAAATACTCACGTGGTAAGGTGGATGTTGTGCTAGGGAAATAGTCGTTTTTCTTTGCACACGTTACAACTTCCAAACTAGCTTTGTTTCGTTTGATTAAACAAATTGTCGAAAATTTACACTTGAAACTTACAAGTACGCGTGGTAACTATGCAACCTGCACAACGAAATGTTAATATCTCGAAATCTATCAACTATTAAATATTTTACGTCCATACACAATTAAAATTCACTATTTCCCAATCAAGTATTTTTTATGTACACAAGTAAGATTAACCTCAAAATGTCACTGATCTAGAACCACTAACTTTTGTCAATCAAGTCTAGCAGACCAATGGTTGGAAGATGTGAGGTTATGAATTTCAAGGTATTAACGTTTAATCTATGTTGTGTGGATTGTATAAAACTGATTTTAGAAGTAACTATGAAACCTGCATAACAAAATGTTGCTAAAATGTGAATATCTCGAATTCTATTGATTTTATCACTTATTTTACATTGTAACACTACTAATTCATAATGAAATTAGCTTTTTTACAGGATAATACTCATTGTTTGGGTACTGAAGTAAAACTAACCTCAAAATGTATTAACGTAACCTCTATTTTTTTCTGCAAGTGTAGAGATTAATGGTTAAAAGATAATGAGGTTAGACCTATAATATTAACAATTTATCTTTGTTGTGTTGGTTGTATAAAGTGAATCAAATCGATACAATAATATCAAGTGGTCCCTATATAAGTGGAAAGTATGCAACCAGCACAATAATATGTTGCTAAAATGTTAATATCTCAAATTCTAACAACTTCAGCAAATACCTTACGCCGTAAAACAATTAAATTCATTATTTTCCAACCATCTATCTAATCTTTGTTTAGAAAAAGGAAAATTAATCTATCAACTTTGGAAGGTTAGAAATTGACAAAATATTAACATTTCGTCTATGTTGTGCAGGTTACACATCTTTATGGCTTTTAAATTAACAATAAGCGATATATTAACAACATGTGTTCGCTAACTATACAAATGTTTTGATTTTTGAAGGTTTACAATATTATTCTCTTTTTTATTTGCTTTATAAAGATTTTATTGATTACGATATAAATATAGTTTTTTAATATCTAAGAAGAGCGTCTGCGAGCATATAGAAAATATGTTGAATGATTGTATGATATTTATGTTATAAGGAATTTATTACAACTAATTTACGATGAACGAGATTTTGAGTTCGTCAAATTGATAGTATCTACATCACTTGCTGTCTGTATGGGGCAAGAGGCAAAGCAATTCTAAAATCAGCTGGTCTTTGCTTTTCTGGTTCGTAAGCGTAAGTGCGAGGAAGGGCACACGTTTCTTTGCAATCGATTTGTTATGTTTTCTAAGTTTGTCTTTTTAAATGCGAGTAGACGGCAACAGCAGATGCTATATAAATTCGAGCTGCATGATGTTTATTAGTTTAATTGATGAGATTTTGCGATGGACGAGATGGTTTGTGGCCGGGTGGATGGCGGAGAAGCTTTTGCGTGCTGTCATGCAAAATTTGTGCGTGCGTGATTTGTCGTCGTTATTGGAACTACAGCGACTGTGTGTATTTTTTGTAAATACTAAATATTTTATTGATTTATTCATATACATAACATTATAATGAAATAAAAGTTTATAGATTATCTGTGTCTGTCTTGTTTTATTCTAATTCATCTTGATAAGTTTTCATTACCATATATTGCTTATTATCAGTTACACGATACCCTTTCTTGCCGCCTTTTTTTCTAAGTCTAACTTGAGAAAAAGGAAACTAATAGGTAATCGATTATGGAAATCATAAATCAGAGGGGAAAAATTGATGGATATAAGCTCATAACAGCATGACACGGACGTAATAAAAATACATGTTTAACTTGCATATGCAATAAAAACTTCCAAAAATTAATTCTGAAAATTTGAATCCTCAATGACCAAAAAAAATGCAAAATGAATCATTGTGTGACCCCGGCCTCAGCAGTGAAACTACCATGAATCCATTATATTGCTTTCTTGTGGAGATTATAATTTACTCGACATTCCTAATATAATGTATACATTATACAACATGAGTAGAAGAAGGGAATAGCGAGTAAATTTCGTTGTTAATATCAGTCATGCCTTTGTTACTAACTAAAATTAATAAAACACTACAGTATAATAACGTATTGTGACAAGCATAAATCTACATCTATTCTGTTTATAAATATTGTTTAACAATGATAGCAATTTATATTTAAAAATCGTCAATAATCGTTTATCTTCGATACGCTAGCAGCGACTTAAACGGACTCCGAGAGTACCGCATATGATCTGTGCCAAAGAAAATGCCTAAATAGAATCGCAACCTCCATGTTAACTCGTGTTACTCTAAAACTCGCCTCCCAGATGAGGGCGCTTCATTCGTCGCTCCGAAATCCCCCCCTGCGCGCAATCTTTCTAAAAGTTCAAAAAAAAAACATACATATTTTTAAAAGTTTTATTATAAAATATAATAAAATACAACAGTATGCATCTAAAAATGCATATTGCTTTTCAACATCATCATCTAGCTGCATGGCTGATTGAGAGGTGGAGGGAGCATCCATAGGAATCATATCTCCAGCAGCAATATTTTGTTCGCTGGGTTTTGAGGATGATTCGCACGACAACGATGGTAGCAAAGTAGGCACTGCTGTGGCTTCAAGCGACTGTGGTTGCCTGGAAGACAATAAGCCTTTGGCTCAAAATGTCTGCTGAATATTTCCCAACAAGGTCGGACCTCCTGGCTGGACTTACTGTCAAACATTTTCAGCAGCCACTGAGCGCTCCTACAAAATATTAAACAATCATGAATGTAAAATATGATATGAAATGTAATATATAAAATCAACCTGCTCACCTGAGGTGGAAATTAGTTTACATTTTTAAAATAGGAAAAAGGTATAAACGCAAATAAAATTATCCAAAAACACCCACAAGAACAACACACGTTGATCCGTGCCAATTTTGCACACAATTTGCACGCGGGAATGCAACGGATGTGATATCGATAGTTCAAATTCCCACCTCTAAAAATTTGGTGGCGAACGCAGTGCCCCCTTCTAGGAGCTTGTCGATCAATAAACGAAATCCTCCGTGAAGCTTGAAACTATCTTCTATGCTCTCTTCATTCCTCAATGATCTGTGCTTCACCGTGTCTGTGTTTCCGAGCAACCAACGGCGACCAACTGAAATAACGGACCTAACCGCCATAATACACCGTTTCTTAGCACAGCCAACTGTACACTTCACTTTCTACAGGCCTCTCCGAATTTCGGAAACAAACAGAAGGTACACACTTTATCGCGATCAACAATCACTCACTAATTACTGCCAGTGTCCGCGATTTGATTATAATCAGTTAGAATTTAAACCGTAACCGTCAATTCCCTAACCTAACAGTTACCGTTGAAAGAAAAACTGCGTATTCCGCAACATTTGCAACCATGGACGACTTCGTAAAACTTGAGAAAATTGGTGAGGGCACTTACGGCGTGGTGTATCGAGGTAAGAACAAGAAAACCGGGCATATGGTGGCGATGAAAAAGATTCGACTGGAGTCTGAAGATGAAGGCGTTCCATCAACAGCCATCCGAGAAATCTCCCTGCTGAAGGAATTACAACATCCGAATATTGTCTCCCTGCAGGATGTTATAATGGAAGAACAAAAGTAAGTCCTCTTAAAACATTGTACTGGTCAGAAAATAAATTATTTGAGTATTTTGTAGGTTATACTTGATTTTTGAATATTTGAGCATGGACTTGAAAAGATACATTGACAAATTCAAGAATGGCACAGCGATGGATCCAAAGTTGGTTAAAAGTTATCTATATCAAATCAATGAAGCCATTTTGTTTTGCCATCAACGGAGAGTCCTTCATAGGGACTTGAAACCTCAGAACTTGTTGATTAAAGTTGATGGAACTATTAAGGTGTGAGATTTGTTTTTTTAATATTTATAAAGAGAATACATTGACAATTTGGTTGCAGGTAGCAGATTTCGGTTTAGGTCGTGCGTTTGGTGTTCCTGTCCGTGTTTATACACACGAAGTCGTCACATTATGGTATCGAGCACCTGAAATTCTTCTTGGTTCATCGCGTTATTCGTGTCCAATCGATATCTGGTCGTTGGGATGCATTTTCGCGGAGATGGCAACCTCGAAGCCGTTATTCCAGGGCGATTCGGAGATTGATCAACTCTTCCGGATGTTCAGGGTGCTGAAAACGCCAACGGAAGATATCTGGCCAGGAATTTCCTGCATGCCGGATTACAAAGCAACGTTTCCTACGTGGACGTCTTATAATCTTCCCGCTCAGGTGAAGAACATGGATGAGAAGGCAATTGAATTGCTGCAGAAGATGCTCATCTATAATCCACCGGATCGTATCACGGCGAAGCGCATCGCCCTCGATCCGTACTTTGACGACTTGAATCGATCGGTGAAGCCACAGATTTGAATAGGCCTTCACTTTTTCATGCCATATCCATTCTTTTAGTATTTATTTCCATGAGAGGAGAGGGTTCTTATATTTTTGATAACAGATTGTTTTTATACGGAAACGAAATAGAGCCCCTCTGAACAATCCACGCAAATGCGTTTTCTATCGATTTATTATAAATATACAACGTAACTTTTCTGTTGATAACATCCGTTTATTATATACGAAAACGAAATGATCTTATTTGTAAGTAGGTTAGGTATCTGTATTGGTAATAAGTACCCAGTTTCACTTTGAAATGATTATTACAGGGTTTGTAGTTTTGGAGGCGATTCAATGGAAGATGAATCATTTTGTTTATAACAAATGATCATTTAATCAAACCACAGCCGTTTTATGAAGCCAGTATGTAAATCTTTCAAGTTTATTCTGATATTATGCATTTGTATTTAAATATAGAACTTAAAACCTAACTTTGAGGCATTTCCTCGACCCTCGATTGGTATCCATTCTATTTAAGTGATTTATGAGACCTTTATTGGCATTCTAACTACAATATTAGTTTCTAATGAATTTTCTTTCTTTATGATTCTAAAAATCATTTTATTTGATAGTCAATTGTTTTGATATGAAGGAATACCGTGTTTAGTTGCCGTGTTGCACTATTCAGATATATACCTATGATCCTTTAATAACAATTGAAAATTGTACAATAACAATAATATGATTAGTAAGAATATTAATAAACGTAAATAACATAGTATAATCGATATTAAAGAAACCACCAGCACTCAAACATGGTTGAATGTTCATAGTTTGTTGTTGCAAAATTAACATCTTTTTAAATACATCAGAATGATGCATAAATCCCCTCAGTTTTTGTTGGAATAAAATATGCGTACTTCCACAAGATTCCACTATTTTCTGGCATTTATACGCTATCAAAACTACAAATAACTAAAAATTAACATTATAAAATCATTCTCTTCTTGTCGGAAGTCATTACGACTTCCACATCTTTCTCATTGATAAATTAAAGTATACTTACTATCAAATAAATATTCCAAATAATATAAATCATTGAATATTGCGTCTCTAATTTCATGATAACAACAGTGTTAAACAATCCAAGCAATTTTAATAAGACATAGACGGTTGAAAACAAATAATGCCATTGGCAAATGTTAATAATACCATTAAAACTGTCGACCAATATTAGATGTAACTTGGCTAAAATATTCAATTGTAACGAAACATTCTTGAGAGCAATTGTTTGGAGTCCACCATTATCGATATTGTGAGGAATTTCAATGTTTAATAACCGTATGACTTCCTGATTAAATCTGTCGTAACAATATAGAATTTCGTCCAGCGACAAGTAATGAAAAGCTGTGATTGTACTCGAAATAAATATATGTAAGCAACTAGCCATATTCCATGATAAATATTCGTACATTTCGGTCACTATTGAGTCAACAATGTCGTAAACATTTACAATTAAGAAAAGTACGATCGCTGTGAAGTATTTCACAAAACCGAGGAGAGTTCTTCGTAGATATTTCTTTCTTCTTTCATGATTGTCAAATTCGTTGAGGTGGTTATCAATTGTTTTGATATGAAGGAATACCGTGTTTAATGTTTTCTGCGTTGCAGATATACTGAAGAACCAATTACTGATTGGTGTAATTAGTACTGGTGTCATGTAGAGTGTAATTAACAAGATAGCAGGGCCCCGATTTCTTCGCTCTGTGATCATCCAACAGCTTAATGAAGTTAAGGCATAGCAAGTGTATATTGTTGTTGTTAAAAGGATGATTATTCTTGGCCATCCTGTTTTTTGAAACAGGAGATATTTTTGTTGTTTTTGGGTTGAAAATGGCGGTACCATTCCCAGATAGTACAGTACGTTCAGGATTAGTTTGAGGTGACTTAAATTTTCGAACATTGTAAGTAGTTTGGCAAGGAATAGGGTTTTTCGTGGGTTTAATAGGTTTCATTGTTAAGAATGTAAATATTTAAGATTTATATGGTTTGTTGGTGATAATATTGGTTTTAGTGTTGTATTTGTTTGAAAATACGTTGTATGAATAGAGATTATTTGCTCTTTACTTATTGTAATAATAAGAAATTATAAAGAAAATTTCGGAAGGAAAGGAATTGCCAGTAAATTGTTTGCTAATGTTTAGAAAATGGCGTTACTATTCAGAAATACAATATTTCTCTTTACGAATTAGTTCAGGAGAGAGGAATGTGATTCTTAAATATTTATGATTTATATGGTTTGTTGGATACATATTGGATTTGGTGTTTTATTTGATTGAAAAGACGTATGAATAGGGATTATTTGGTCTTGACTTATTGTAAGGTTAAGAAATCATAAAAAAGACTTCAGAAGGAAAGGAATTGCAAGTAAATTGTTTGCTAATGTTTAGAAAATGGCGGTACTATTCAGTGATACAATATTTCACTTATCGAATTAGTTTGAGACAAAGGAATTTGATTTTATTGTTTTTTTTAAGATGTTTTATTGTTAGGAATGTTCTTGTCCTATTCATTTCCCGTCAAACTTCTAGTGCACGCATCTGTTTTCTATCATATGTCTACTGTATCTTTAGCTCCTTACGGGACCGTCCTTGCTAATTCCAAAATAGTGACCCTTATCAAAACTCATTCTTTATGGCTTCCTAATGTGCCTCGTATCGGTCGCAAAACCACCCACTTGCGATGTTCCTAGCCATTCCTAGTGATATATCTTACTTTCTCGGAAGCGGCCGCACCGCTCCAAGAAGGCCAAGTCAGTCCAGGCAATAAGAATCCCTTAACATCTACTAATTGTAAGACGCGTGGAATATCTTACAGGAGCTCCTTCTGATTTCTGGACTTTTCTTCCATCTGACACTCATTCACCGACCTTCTTCGAGATCACTATGTTCAACACTCGCCGACCTCATATTTGCATATTTTTCCTCACAATAATTACAAGCACATTGGTCTTAGACATCATATGAATAATGGATATTTGCTCTTTACTTATTATAATGGTAACAAATATTTAAAAAGTGATTTCAGAAGGAATATAAGTGCTGTTTTTGTGAGAAAGGATGAATGTGATTATCACAAAATAAATCATATTTTCAAGATCCCTTTCCATTACTAGTGAGTTGCTTCAGAGATTGATTATGACTACGTAGCAACAAACCAATGATCAAAAGAAATGCAGTAACAATAATATTTACAATAGGAGCACTTACAGCGGCACATGCGATACCTGATATCAATAGCGATAAATCTGACCCTGGGGGTGCCCATTTGTCGAGTTCACTTAATGCTTCTGATCTCCTCCATTCACTGCCAACGACTGGTGACCAATATAAACACGTCGATGGTCTCTCACAACTTGTACATATGTATAAATTAAATGTAATATTAAGCACGTCCTTCACGGCAATAATAATCGTAAGTACAAACCATGGAAACACGGTTTTTCTGTAGTGAGATATATAGATCAGACTTTCAACTAAAAATGTTTGCATTTTCAGGAGGTACATAGATCATTTGCATTCATACTTACAGAATAACAGAAAACTTAGTATCACGTGCAGGTAACTAAGGCACATGCGAAAGATATGAAACATTGTAAGAAATTCAGACATATTTGATGATGGCATATGATTTTCGTAGATTACTCTGCAGAATTCTTGAATATCTTCTGGATAAGATTCTATATATTCCTTCGGGATAAAGTCGTAGATTGTTTTGTTTAAAAATCCACAATGTATAACTGGAAAAGGAAGTATTAATTAATTGATTGTAAGATGTATATACTGCTGTGAATTACCATATCGAGTTTGGTAGTATATTATTGCCAGAGCTACATTTTTGCTTACAAATCCGCAATCAAAATTGTAGGAAATTGTGAAGAATTCACCCATAACTTGTTCGGAAATAACGCTGGCGAGTGTAATACAAGCTGCAATTTTGATTAGCCATACTCTTAAATACTTGTTTAGGAGAACCATCTCTACGTTTATTGTTTATTGCTGGAAGTACCACTAAAGTTCCTAGATATTTATTCGAAACAATTGGTTTGATCCTACGGTAACTCGACCGTTGGATTATTAAAAAATGTTTTGTTTCCTTATGTCCTAAGTAATTGCAATCTATAGATAAATCCAATAACTTAAAAGGGGAAGCTATCGCCCTGGAATTGTGGGAAATTACTGAGCCAATTCCAATATTTTCAAAATTGAAATAAAGTTGAATATATTTATTATATATTAGTAAGTTATATACCAATGGATGTGTTATTAAATAATTTGACGTTCTTAGTAGCTAAAAATGTGAACAACAAATTTTACTCTGTCATTCAACGAGGCTGAGGACATATGACATGATATATGGGTCATATGGTCTGTGCTGAGTGAGGAGTGCGAGGTCAAGAAATGCAAAGGGTCTTCCGGAAGGGCAGATGGACCAGATGGAAGTGGAAGAAGTATTGTTTACAGGGAGGAAGATTTGTGCTGAAACTCTTTGATTGATTGTGGAGGAAGAGGTTAGAGGAAGGAATGATGACATACTGTGGTAGCATAGATGAAAAAACTATATGCGAAGCATAATAGGGCCGAGGGTTTTCATGTCGTTCGGAAGAGTCCAGGGAGTAAGGCAGGAATGCCCAGTTAGCCCGGTGCTCTTTAACCTATATGTCAGTGAGTTGAAGAATGTCTTATTAATGGATCAAGACAGAAGAGTGATGGTTGGGAAAAAGTGGACGATATGGTGTTGGTCATAGGTGATACATAAAGTGTTGGTCACTTGGGTCATTGGAGTTTGGAAGGGAGAATGACAGGGAAGTGGCTAGATAGATGACATAGGGAGTGGATTGGAATATTTGGTTAAATTGGTAGGGGCATAGATGATACATATATTTTCTCTGGGTAGGGGCAAGTTGTCATTTTAATAATTTTAAATTTGACGTATCGTATGACTAGCGTTATTAGGGCCATCTTTTTACGTCCTTCACAGTTTCGCCCATTGAAACGTGCCAATTTGGAATTGACGAGCCGATGTCAAAACTGTATCACTAATTAACTTCTTGAAAAAAACATCTCTTAAATACCATAAACAAATTGATTATCACACAAAGAGAGCAATGCAAATGCTAAACAGATCACATAGCAATCAATCGAAATTAAGGTTGACAAGTCATTCTAAACGCAGTAGAATATCACAAATTCCCATATCTCCATCACATTTTCCTAACGTGGCTCATAGAATCCTTGACCTCCTTGACGTTGACACAAACAGATGTCACCGGTAAATCTAACCTCAATCCCGATATTTTGTTCTCCCAAGAACAAAATTTAAACATAAAATGAACTAAACAATATCAATCTTCTAAGAATGTTAATTGCAAGCCAAGTATAAAGAAACCAAATATGGCCTTTCTAGAAGACACAATAGTGATATTGATATCGCAGGTAACTTCATTATAGCAGAGAAAAATGACGCCCCAAAACTAAATTCTTTTGTGTAGGTGATATTTTTCGTAGGTGCACGTACATTCTTCATGAAACAATTATTCAAAGATTATGAGGTTCGACATGTTCTCGTTTATCTTATATTTTCGTTCACACTTATGCTGTCGTGCACAATGTTCGAGTTAATCATTTTCGAGATTTTGAACTGGCTTGATGCAAGGTAAGACTTTACACTTCCAAAATGGTCAGAATATCAAATTGTACACAGTTCCAGGTCATTCTTTTGGTCTGTGATATTGTATTCACTACTGTTTGTAGTGATTGTGTTGAATCCACTTTATATTTCTTATTCCTGCATAAGTAACATTACTTTTGGTAAGTTTATTGTGACAAATTATGTTTTGAATCAACGAAATGAATTTTAATAACAAAGGCAATGAATTTTAGTTAAAGCTGACTACATAAAATCTTTAACCATATGTGTATGGATAATATTCTTGATCATTTTCTGGAAGATTGGCGATCCATTCCCAATTTTAAATCCAAAACAAGGGATTCTTAGTATTGAGCAGCTTGTTTCACGAATTGGTGTTATTGGAGTTACAGTGATGGCCTTATTATCTGGTTTTGGTGCTGTTAATTATCCCTACACGAATATGTCGTACTTTATCAGAGAAGTCTCAGCTTCAGATGTTATGACTGTTGAGAAGAGATTGATGCAGACAATGGATATGATTGTCTTAAAAAAGAAGCGAATTGCTGTGTCAAGAAGGCAACATTTAGAGAAGAATACAGATACTGGTATTTATAGGAAAGGTATTTGGAGTATGTTTAACTCAATTGCGTCGAATCGAGGACAAGAAAGTAAGTTTAATTTTTTAATAAATAACTTCCCATGTAATTTTTCTAAACTCGTATATTTATAACATTTTGAACAATTTTAGATATTTCTCAATTAAAATTAGAAATATCCGGTTTGGAAGAGTTGAGTCGTCAACTTTTCCTCGAAGCCCATGAGAAACACAACATGTTGGAGAGGATGGAATGGTCGAAGACATGGGAAGGAAAGTATTTCAACTTTTTAGGGTACATTTTTTCGATGTATTGTATGTGGAAGATTTTCATCGTAAGTTTCAAGTTCTGTGGTTATCTGGAGGTTTTAGAAAGTAAAAATTTGTTTTCAGTGTACTATCAATATTGTCTTTGATCGAGTTGGAAAGAAAGATATTGTTACACGTGGCATTGAGATTGCAGTTCATTGGATGGGTTTAAATATCGATGTGAATTTCTGGTCGCAGCACATCTCCTTTATTCTGGTCGGGTGTATTGTGATTACTTCTATTCGAGGCTTGTTGCTGACGCTTACAAAAGTAAGTACTGCTTTTATTATTAGATGGAGGTGAGGTTTTGATTAGGGGTGTCGAAAATATAGGAATCAATAAGTTTATCGTTTATTGAAACATTGGAGTGTGTGGGAGAGTAAAGTATATGTAAAGGTATGTGTGTATGTGTAACATGTGGGAACGTAAAGTTTATTTGAAAATGTAATCTATGCGGAAGTGAAGTGTAGGAACGTAACGTGTCAATGAGCGTGTTGAGGCATGAATTTAATGCATGGGGGAATTTTCCAGTGTGTACGGGGAATGTAAGAGTGTGTGCGGAATGTAAAATGTGTTTGGGTGAATGTAAAGGGTATGGTTGTAAATATAAAATGTGAGGGGGATGGAAAGTGTGTGTGGGTGTGATTGCAATGTGTGTGAGTTTTTGCTAATGTAAAATATGAGTGTGAATATAAAGTGCGGTGGGAATAAAAAAGTATATGGAGTTAAGTGTGGGGAGAGAAGAATATGTGAGCTTGCAAAGTGGGTGAGAGCCAAGGATAATCTTCAGAAAGCTAATCTACTGTTTAGTTACTTTTCGCAGTCAAGTATCAATATTTTCAATATGTACGCTCAAGTGAAAACCAAAAAGTATCGATACGTATCTAACACCGCCAGTTTGCTGTTTTGCAACTCTATAGAACTTTTACAATTATCAAGTAAAAATTAAATTTACCTTTTATAGAATTTGATTACCAAACTTTTAATACAATTTCAGTGAAAATTATCACATTATTTTACTGGTAAACCTAAATAGTACAAACCCTAAACTATTTCATAAAATTTTCAGTTCTTCAACAAAATATCATCAAGCAAAAGTTCCAACATCATCGTCTTGGTGCTGGCCCAACTCATGGGCATGTACTTTCTCTCCTCCGTGCTCCTGCTGCGAATGAGCATGCCCCAGGAGTATCGCACCATCATCACGCAGGTGCTCGGCGATCTGCAATTCAACTTCTACCACCGTTGGTTCGACGTCATCTTCCTGGTGAGCGCACTCGCCAGCATCCTCACCCTGTATCTTGCTCACAAGGAACCCACGCAGGACCTAAATGATCTATAGCACCGATATTTAACCATCTTCCTCTGCAATCTTCAAGTCTTAAAAAATAAGTTACGTATAAACAAGCGACAGTGGCATTTATATCGATAGGAAAGAAAACACTATGTATAAGTTCGACTGATTATATAACTCCACAAACGGCTTCAAAATATCACTTTTTTTCTCTTTCTCGGCCACGCCAAGCAACAACGGACGTCGCACATTAAACATTCGTTGGCACAGTTAAACGAATAGGCATATTCCATGTGCTAGTTAAAAGAATGACAACGTTTCAGAATAAATATACTCATAAAAAATAAAGTTAATTCCAACTATAGTAAATAATTCAAACTTAAAACAATTGTTGTCATTGTAAGATAGAGAATCGCGTTGATGAGTTCAGTATCAATTTTGGGCAGTTAGTTTAAGTAGAGTAATATTGTTAGTGAAAACAAATCGTTTGTTTTGATTGGGTTAGATGAGACGTGACTAGGAAGAGTGCGCTTGTATACAACGCAATTGTTAGTTTAAAGAATCGGACCATGTAGGTCGATGAAAATGGCCAAGTCTTCGGGTACGATGCCGCGGTACGCAATCTTCTTTTGCTTGATTTCACGCGCCGCTAGACACTTGAGGCATATCTTCGATTGAGTTTTGAGTATTATTTCTGCTACACCTGTAAATAAGAGACAAATTTTATTATGGTTAAAAGAAAATATTTTAGTGCTTTCGCGGATAAGTAATGCGGCAGTGTGTCAAGTGTGAGTGTGCAAAGGTGTGGATGTATGTAAAGGTGTGTGATGTGTGTGAAAACGTGTCTCACTTGTAAAAATATGTGTTTGTATAAAGTAGCAAAGTTCTTAAAGCACTACTTACCTGTAGCAGAAGAATCTAAAGCAGTCTCACCACGATTATTCACGCAATCAATATGCGCGCCTGCCTCTGTCAACTTCATAATAATCGTATGAAGCGTCGTAAAGTCAGAGATCGGCTTGTGATAATTGACGATCAAGTGCAACGGCGTATTACGATCCCCATCCATTGCATTCACATCAGCACCGCACTCAATCAGCAAACAAGCTGTATTCGCGCAAGGAAACCTACACATTTTCAATATAACGATCAGAAAAATACAAAAACAGTTATAAATAGCAATTTTAAAACAAAAACGGAACGTACTTGCAAATATCACTAATATGAAAATCATCCACCGGCGTTTCTGCACTGCATGCCAAATGCAGCAGCGTTTGCCCTTCTCGATTACGCAGTCGCATCGTGCTCATTTGATACACCATCCGATACACGTTGAACTCCTCCTCTTTGCTAACCTTCGACTTGTGCAAAAGCTTCGTGAGGATCGAGATGAGATACAGCGTCGTCGTGATGTTGCTCTCAATCTCCTCGACAATAACGTCCGGATCATCCTTAGGACCGGGCTGCTCCAGCTTCGTCTTGTTACGCTGCAGCTCGAGCGCAGTGCATTCCAGCACTGGTTCGAGATGCTTGAACGTCACCTCGACGCCGACGTGCAGCATCTGCGAGAAGACTTGCGCGAATCGCAGCAGATCCTTGGCGACCTGCACGCCATTGAGTTGACGAAGCTGGATGGCATGCAACCACAGCTCAATACAACGGTCAAACCGTGCGAGGTCGGCGAATACGGCGCCACGGTAGATGATCGGGTGTGGCAACTCCGGATTGGCCGTGCCCAAGATGCGCTCGCGGATCGTCAACGCCTCCATGTGGATGGCGTGCGAGTTGCCTCGCAAGCGTTCACGCAGTTCCCCCAGAGTTTGTGTTTCCACCCAGTGCTCATACGCCGATACCGGTGGGATTAAGATCTTTTTTATCACATTTTCTTCATTACAATATCTAGAATAAAAAGAATGTTTAGTATCTCTCCGCCGTTTGGATGTCGCTGACACAAATAGTGCGAGGGTGGAGAAAGCACGATTTACTTCAATATTTAATTGTAAATATGCAACCAATCGTGTAGACGACTGTTGTAGTAACAATAGTACGAAAAATCCGCGAAAATGTGCGGAAAAAGTGTAAAAAAAGGGTGCGTGCGTTAAAAAGTATATATAAGAAATGTGTGTGTGCATAAACCGTATATGGCTGTGAGTAAACAGTATTGGTATGTGTGCGAAAAAGAAGTCGGTTTCCGGCTAAATAGTGTGGGTTTGTAAAAATGAAAATGTGTAAACAGTGAGCATGGAATATTTGTTTGCGAGTGTAAAGCATTATGTAGTTGCAAGGTGCTGTGAATGTATCGTGATAACCCTTAACAATTACAACAAGAAAAGTAAAAAAAAAAAAAACATAAAATATACTTACTTACCTTAATTCCATACTAAATTGTAAATAATGATACGCCGAATTCCATGAGTAGTGGTCCTTGTCATTGGCGAATGAAGCGCCAAGCAGCTCCAGCGCCTCAATCTTGTCCTCCTTGCTGACGTCGCAATGGCGCAGCAGATGCTCGACGACTTCTGCACGCACCCGTTCGGCGGCCGCTTTCAACGGTGTCATACCGACGTCGTTCACGCAATTCAGTTGCGCCTTGTACTGTAGCAGCGTCTGCACCACCTCCACGTGCCCGCACTCGGCGGCGAAATGCAGAGCCGTTGCACCGCATAATGCCTTCTCATTCGGATTTGCATCATTTTCGAGCAGAAAATTTACCTGCAATTTGTATTATCTCTTTAATACCATTGTCATAGTATCGTCTTATCCCACTTACAACATCCCAATGTCCTTTATACGAAGCTATCATAAGACATGAGTTATTATACTTGTTTGCAATATGAACGTTTGCATTATGCTTAGTTAAATATTTAACAATATCCAGTCTTCCGTCAAAGCACGCAGCACGCAGGGGTGTTGAGTTCGTTTTCGTGGGATGATTAACGTCCGCTCCAGCTTTCACAAGGGTTTTAACAACGTTCAAATGTCCTGGAAATTGAAAAATAAAAACAATTTACAGTAATATACCTTAGATTCAATGGTTTTTGCGAAGTTTTTCGTGACTTTTTTCTAGGCATTATTAATAGATGATGATTCAGTTTGTGACAACACATACAAGGTTAATCATCAAGGCATAGATTATAACAAAAATAGTTTTAAATGGTTTGCAAAGATGATTTAACCATGATAAAATATTCTATTTTATTAAATTTAATCATACCTACATCATACATAGTGTGTATTTATGGTATATACACATATTTTGTGGGTATCTGTATTTCTGTGGGTCAAAACGTGTCTCTGGGTGTATTTTGAAGAGCATTGAGATCAAGATTTTAGGTTTATAAATGGAAAACTTAAAAAACGAAGTCTAGCCTATTCATTAAATTCATTACCAACAAAAAAGTATTGAGGGTACAAGGTAAATATTAAGTAAAATGCAATCCAACAAAAAGTATCCATTAAAAAAACACTAAAGGTATAATTAATGGATGGGTGAAATCATGATGGTATAATAATTGTAGGTTAAATCAACCTAAAGGTTAAGAAAAACAAAATTAACCTAATCTAATGTAACCACATGTAAAATATGTAATAAACGAATAAAATAAATAATTACCTCCACCTGCAGCACACCATAATGCCGTAGCACCCTCAATCACAAAACCATCAAACTTGATGGTGCCTTCCTTCTCCAAGTCGATATGAAACCGATTGAGAATCATCCGCACTATGGCATTGTTCCCATGTCGCGCAGCGACAATGAGCGGAGTACAATATTGCCCATCATCTTCTATGTAGCTCTGCAAACATGCGAAACATTTATTGCAATACTATAAATAAACACTGACCGACGTCGCAGGATAATGCCGTGTGCGATGATAAGCAGGAATAGGTTAACTACGCAATGTTTAGTCCAAAGTTGATTGGCATTTTTTTTTACCTCGTTGAGCAGGTCGGCAGCCTCCTCCTCGGTGGCGTTGTCCCGCAGCAGCGTGAAGAGCACAATGCGATGGTCCGCCTTCGCTGCGAAGTAGATTTGGCTTTTGAGGACTTGGCGCGCTGATGCGCTCATCTTGCACCGTACATGGACGTCGTCCGACATGCGCGCATTATTCGCACCGTTGCTATTTTCACGTGTTATCGCGGCTGAGCGTGCGCTTGAACCGTTTCGTCGCACACACTGGACGCGAGCCGTGCGTATCAATTTCGGTACCGCTTGCGAATATCCCAGCCTTCCCGAAGCTTCCTGACGTGCAAAAAAATACGCGCACTCACGCTCGCAAAACCAACCACTCAACCAACTGTGAAAACATCTGATTTCGTTTGACATACACACGCGCGCAGACTTCATGACACCTACACTATACACAATTACGCACTATGCGTATGTAAGTACGGTTGTAAACAAGAAACAAGTAAATATCTGTTAACTGCGAAATAACAAGAATTGTGGAAGCACGATTATTCCATTTATTCGAAAATTAACGGGTATAGGGTGGTATTGAAATTTATATCAAGAAATGGGTTTATTTATGAGGACATGATATTCACACTTTTTTCTAAAATATTTCCTTCTCTACATATAATAGATTGCCCTTTATTGCACGGATCGATTCATTAAATACAGTTTGATTTGATATTCAAATTTACCCCTAAAGGTTGGGTAATTATTGAGAAATATATCATCAAAAATGTCTTTTCCAACAAATGAGGAGTTTTAGGTTTTTCAGTTTTTTAGTCATATTTCCCGTATTTCCAGAATTATAAATCATGCCAATCGATTCAGCGTGAAAATATTTTCAAACACCTGGGACAGATTTTCATTTCATTTCTTACAACAGATATTGTAACTCTTGAAAGTTGAGTCCAATAATGGTGAAGTTTTCACTGTCAGAAAAATAACTTGAAATGTGTTTCTCTAAACATTTCACATTTATTTATATTTACCTTCTTCCTATACACATAAATCATATACCGTTCGATTCAGAATGAAATTTACTTGTTTAGAAATCATGTTATACAATGATGAAGTTGAGTTTAATAACGTCAACACTGCCGACCGCAAAAATGGCTTGTCCTAAACATTTCATTTTTATCCACATTTCCCTTCTTTTTAGATGTATATATCATAAATCAATTGATTCAACGTGAAATTTTCTTTAAATTGCAGGGACAATTTTTCATTTGAATACTTATTATTAGAACCGATATAACTTCACATTTATTTCTATTTACCTTCATCCTGACCTTCTGAAGTTTTATTATATTCTATATTATATCTATATTATTATCTTCCATTCATCCTTTTGTTCGTTAAACTGAGATGTATGTAAATATAAATTTATTATTGTTTATTTTGAATAAGAATTATCTAAAAATATGTGCTTACATTGAAATTGTCATACCTTTTCGGAGTAGTTCCAGCGCTACAACTATATTTACTTTTAGAAACACATTTTAAAAATGTTATCAATAAATATGTTAA
>JAODAC010009615.1:0-27038 GCA_027575185.1 Mimaenictus wilsoni
CACACAACTTTCTATACTGCTTCCTCTGTTCCTCTTCTCTTTTTCCATCTACGACGATGCTAAATTCATGAGGCGATCGTATCCGTACAAGTTGCACGCAAAGCTCTTTAACTCACCTACCCTACGTCGCCGTAAATGACAAACAAATGAAACCGGAAGAAGCGGGAAGATGTTCGTAGGGGGAAAACATGAGCACTAATGCACATCCCTTTGGGTTTTCTTCACTGCGTTACTACTTGTTTGTACGTATACTACTATCCGAGGGTGGGCGGGTTTGGTCGCTGGTAATGGCAATGTTGGTGAGGGGCGTAGAGCATCCCTCAACCATCCCCGGCACGTAAACAAAGCAATTCCGGAGCGGCTGGTGGCGGCAAGTTGGATTTCAATCTAACAACCTGCGGAAAACATGTAATCAGGTCTTGATTTAATTTCGTTCCTTTGGAGGTGGAACAAAGTGATCTCTATCAGTGGTTGCCAAAGTGGTGGTCCGCGAGAAAATTTCGCAGGTCCGCAGAAAAATGTGGAATATACTTACTCATCATGTTAAGTTATGTTTTAAGATGCATTAGTGGTCCGCGGGATTTAAATTATGAATTAACTGGTCCGTGAGGTCAAAAAGTTTGGCGAGCACTGATCTATAGTATCGTGTTGTTTGGGTTAAAACAACTTTAGAAAAGTTAATTAGAACTTTTTTTTATAACTTTGGGGAATGAGAAGAGTGAGTGATTGTTGCTTTGATGTTGGGAATTGATACTTGCTTAGTGTCTTAGACTGTAGTACATTTTGGATGGTATTATGGTATTATCATTGTTAGAAAGGGTAGTAAATGGTTTAAATCAATTCGTGTGTTCTGTGGGGACAAAAATGACCTGAGCTACTAAGCGGAAGTACTTTGACTTGAACTGGTGTGAAATTATTATACACCTCCAGAGTAGTTCATGGAGGGGCAACGCGTAGACGCGCCTGAGACTTGAGACACGCACTTCATGGAGTTTACAATTAATACATGTGTATGTTCTCAGTGTCTATGTCCTCGAATGACGTTGTTCTTAAGACATTAAAACAACTGTATTAAACTATTCAAACCTCAGAAAAGGGTAAGGGTCTAATGCGAATATCGTTTTGTTTAATGATTAATTGATACTCAGGCCTTTGACGCATCTTGTATGCACCCCGTTTCCCTTTTCAGAGGTTTGACATGCTCATAATGATTAGTGTGGCTTAAAATCTAAATTGTGCAGTCGATGCACAATTCATTTATCCATCTTCTTCTCCTTGTTGTTGGTTGATACCAACTCTTTCCCTTCTTCCAGTCGCTCCCTCTATCTCCGTCGTTCCTCCTCCTTCCTTCCTCTTCCTGTCTTTTCATTTTCTGTCCCTGTCCCTGTTTTTGCCTACCTCTTCTTCATCCCCTGTATCAACCTTTCCACCCTTCACTTGTTACGAACGTAGAATTGCAAATTGCAATGAATTAAAACGTTCATAATGCACCCTCTCTACACCTACGCCTACAACCCTATTACATCCCATCACATTCATGAGCAAATGAATGCAATATTCGGGATGTTGACTGGATGGTTAATGGTTAATGACTTTGCCACATTATTTTCATTAGCGTTCGTGCGCAGCACCCCTCCTGAACCTGCGACCAGACAGCAGCACCGGCAACGCATTAAATTACATTATCTTATTAGGCGACGTGGGGCTTTGGATTCAGCAGCGACAGACAGCCTGGGTTTTGTTTGCGAAGCGTTTGCGCAAAGTGTTTTAATTAATGGCTTGTGTCGGTGTTGGTGGCGCGATTTAATAATGATGCACAATTCCATCGCCCGCAGTTGTGCGAAAAGTCGTGCATGTTACAGGAGGCGCTAGCGTACGTGCATAGCTCGTTCCTGTCAGTAGCCTGAGTTGTCGAAGAGTGAGCTTTCACTAGAGAGATAGAAGGAGAGAAAGAGGGAACAGTGGGGTGTTGCAACGCCGCCTGATTGCCAATTAGTCGTTATTAATTAGCACAAAGTGTGCGCCGACGCTGCATAAATAGGCTTAGCTGGTCGCTTGATATAGGTTGTCTCAGGGTTGCCATAATTCGTGTTGAGGGTAGAATGGATATAGAGAAGTTTACATATGGTTATAATGATGAGAGACCCTACCTTTGTTGTGGAAGTGTTTTGTCCAGTAAAACAAGTAACATGTCTTCACGGAGTAAATTCATGTGTTTTATCTTTGGTTCAATTTTATTTGTTAGAATTTGTTAGTAGGTGGTACATGATTATTTGGGGGCTATTGAAGAGTATTAGTATGTGTACTTTGGTTGAGAGTTTTGTTTGTCGCTCCTGAGGAGGAGATATTCTAAGGCATTAATTGGCCATAATTAGTTTTTTGAGTATTGAAAGGTATTAGCCAATGGGAGCAGGTCTTGATATAGTTTCCCCGAAGAAGCAGATACTTTTTGTTGGAGATTTCTATCAAAGTAACAAGGAAGACTTCCACTTATTCAGTTAAACTTGGAAGTCCTCTTCGTAACTTGCATATCATACACAGTCCCCGACCATCCTGACCTCTGTCATATTTTAAGGAATTTGTCAGTCCTAAATAATTCAGGGCCTGAGAGATATTACTCAATGAAAACTGGATGTGATATAGTTTCCCCCGAAGAGGCAGATCCATTTAATGGGATCTTCTTGACAAAGTAATAATGGAAATCTAATTTTATTCAGTCATCTAATTTTTTATAATTTAAGGCTTATTAGTTTATTTTAAGGCACGGTTTCTCAGACTCGCGAAACTTTTGCACCACTATCTTAACTTTTTTTGTATATTTGAACATATTGACAAGTGGGGCACAAGAAGATCCCCCATCGGGATATTACCGGACTGCTAAGTATCCAAGAAGTACATATATTTACTCGTCAAAGAGTTTGCCTTCTGTGACTTCAAGAAGAGCTTTGAGAGTTTAAAATCTCCCTAAGGCATCAAACATAAAATATTATGGTAACCCTGTTTCAACTATACCCTTCCTTATCTAGCGCGGGGGGCTACATAATAGTCATGGTGGCAAGTTGATAGCACCGAACGCAATATTGACATATGTTAATCGATTTAATTAGCCGGTTTAATGGCGAACATGTGTTTAATTAGTTCGCATTAATTACGTAACGCCCGCGGCGCGACGTCGGGCGGGTGTCGTGCGAATAAATTATACCCCCGCTACAATCGATGCGATCACTTTACGCAACAACTGTACTAATAGTCGAAAATCGCATTTTAATCATTGCCATCGAACGAGTGCCAACAAAAATCAACGCAAATTGCCGTGCGGCAGGTATAAACGACTAATTCCTGCCGGGGCCCCAAACGCTGCGCGGCCGTGTTGTTTGCAAACGAGCGCGCATTTATTATTCAAGGCAAAATCAATCAATGTATTGATGTCAGCACACATTCACATACAATTACAATCACACATGCACACGAGTACAAACAGCAGCTGGCAATAACGCAATAAAATCGAACACAATACAATCATTTGTCGCGTAGATTTTCCACGTCGCGTTTTATGTCTCTAGTTGGCGGTTTTTTTAACGTTGTTAATTCAATCGTCACGACATTGTGTTTATGATGTTCTAATCGGATAATGAAGGTATGCGTTGTAGCTAATGCTATGAGTGTTTTGAGGTTGTGTGGAGGTATTTTATGAACCATTATTATTATGGCGTTATATAAAATGATGTGATATGTCATACTTTGTGAGATCGTATTGTTTGTGATTATTGTGATGGATGGTGTGTGTGTGTGTGTGTGTGTGCTTGGATGAGTGTGAGTGTGATGGTTGAGTGATTATTGAGCGTATGAATTCGACGAAGGCACAGGATGGCCATGACCGCTGGCAGTCATTGGGGAGATTAAAAATAGATGCGTTTATTTACATTGATTTTTCGTGTGTTTCGTGGCTTTACGGATCATTAAAATTTGCGTATTGATGTTGGAAATGTTTTTGAGTTTGAATAACATCGGGGATGATTGATCTCTAATCAATCATCTTGAGTTTCAAGACAATATTTGTAATTTTAAGTTTAAAACTTAAATTTAAGGTTTTGTATAGGCATTTAAGCTTTTGTATAAGTTAATTAGATTGTTTGTGTGTTTCTGTATTGTTCACTGATCAAAAGTTTTCAAATTTTAATTACTTATATATTATTCAACAACCTTTTTCTACCACATAGTGGTGTAAGGGAATAGTAACTTTCACCCGGCCCAATCCGGTCTCGCTACTGATGGTACTTGCTCTGAAATTTTTGTGCATATAGGTTTTTTTCCGGGGACCGTTGCAAGCGAATCGTCCAACCTTGGCGTTTTTACCACGAAATCAGGAGTTCGCGGACGACGCCGCAGCCGCTTGTTGAGTGGGGAGATCAAGTGATCACCCATCCAACGCCCTACGTCCGACGTTGCTTAAATGCAGTGATCTAGCGAGCACCGAGCTTCACAACGCGGCAAGCCGCCGCTATTTTAATTACAATTGAAGAAAATATTAATAAATGTGCCCTTGAGATCGATAAAACTATAGTAAACTGTGATAATCCTTGGAAATTCCGAAAAACGTTGAACTTACTTTGTTAGAGGCTCTAACTTTTTCGTTGAAGGCATACGAGTAGATTTAGAGTGCTTGTTCTAAATCAGAGATGTCCAACTCCTGTGTCGCAGCATCTCAGTCCTTCGAACACGCCTATGACCCGATATTAATGTACTTCGAAGCGCATCATTCTACATAGTCCTTCGAACCGAATCATTTTGCCTGGTCCTTCGAACCGGATCGTTCTTCATTGTCCTACGAACTGGAACCCCCGTATTGAGTCATTTGTCAGGAATATCCCCCATTTCAACCAGGGGGCAAATGTTTGTTCCAAGGGGACTCCTCCTGAAATAAGTCGGATGAACTGTAAGGGGAACCTCCGTTTAGACCTGGGCCATATCCGTTTCTAGACCCCGGTCCAATTGGGCCCAATTTCAGATTTGCAACAAAAAAAGCTGTCATTTTAAAAACCTAGTTGTTTCTTGCCATTGTCGAGGCAAAGAACAACGAAAATAACGTTAGAATAAGAGCTATCAATTGGCTAAATTTCCACCCTTTCCAACCGAGAAGAAGAGAAGGGAAGGATCTGGAATCGGCATACTTTTATATACTCCCAAAAAAAGGTTGCCTCTTTTACTAAAAATAATTTCATTCCAGTATTATGGTTGATTTCCACAGTAAATAAAATTTAGTTCTCAAATAAATTATAAATGTATCCATCAATTTCCAATCTGTTGGAACAAAAAGTCGTAAAATCAACTATGAAAATAGCAAGCCACGAAGAAAACAATAACGTTGGTGGTAAAAATGAAAGCAAACAAGATGGAATCATTCCGATTGGATCCGGTGGCATATTACAGCAAAGTGTGTTTTTTTGTGGAGGCGCCGGGAGGTAGCGCAGAGCGCATCGGTTCGGAAAAAATCGGCCCGCCGAAAGCGGAGAAAAATTCGCCACCACTACCGTCGCCGTCGGGCAAATCGATTTGTAAGTATCTATGTGCTGAATGCCTGCTACAAGCCTTGGGGGCGGCGGTTAAAACTGCGCAATTTACCACCGCTTCGCCTTAGCAAAATAAAGAGAACGGATCGAAAGCCCGGCGCCTCCACCAACTGTGCGCGTTTTATGACCTAATTCGTTTCGTAATCAATCGATTTATTGGTTATACATTTCCAAATCTCTTTACGGTTATTTTTATGAGTTTCATTTGCCAGACTGTTTTTTATTTTATTTCGGTGGCTGGGGATTTTATTTTTCAGTGAAGACTAGTTTTATTTTATCAAGATGATAGGATTAGTGGGGGGATAGGAGGCGAAGAGGGAATAGTGGGGCACATGGGGAAACTGCGACGTAGTTGTGGAAATAGTTACGCGACTGTAAATAGAAGAGCAAGATGATCGCATCGCAAAGTGCAGTTTGGATTTTCCCATTTTCCACGGCTCTCCGCTCTAACAATTCCATTTTCGCGCGGCGTACGCTTTCAAAATGCTCGCCAAACTATTGCTTTGTAGGAGAGCCTGCTGTGCTGCGTTTCCAATTCACTGCCGAAAAGAGCTGCTGCGTCGCGTCGTTGGCAGTTGGGAGTTATTTTTCCGATGAAAATTGTTAGTAATTTTCCCCTGTGCGACATTTTAAAGTTATATGGGAATTTTTGGTGTAAAATTTGGGAGTTAATTTTTTTTTGTACAAATTGTAGAAATGGTATTTCTATCCAATTTCAAAAATTTACAATCCGGTTCTAAGGTCCATGAAAAAAGATGTGTTTTGAGTTGTTTGCCTATCGTGCACGACTGCGGCGCTTGCAGATCCAGTTAACTTAAATTGATGAGCTGTTGATGCCCCGATGAGCGATTTCGTCGGGGGTGCACTCATTAGTATTGGAACGGGTGTGTGTGCTTCACATTATAAGCGGGAAACTCTCAGTCCACGATCTAACTTTAACAAAACAGATCTTGCTAAGTCAGTTTCTACGCATCACCGAAAATTAAATTAAATTCGATGAACCATGTAGAGACCCGCTTCAAAGGACTATGAAGAAAGATTCGGTTCGAAGAATCATGTGGAGAGATCCGGATCGATGGTCCTTCGATCCGGATCCGCAGAAAGTTCCAGTTCGAAATACCGTGATGAATGCGTAAAAGCAGATTTTTTACTAAGAAAACTGTTCCTGGTTTTCACCAAAATTTGTTTTTTTCTTTACAAGCCCCTGCAGTCGATGCACGGTAACTTCAACAAGAAAGTAAAATATATGCAACATTCCATGAGGTATAAAGTACACAATAAACAAGTTTTCTTTCTCGATATGCTATCAAATGTAATTGGCATAGTTGTATTTTTCTGACTGCTGATTGCCCATTGAAAATTGAAACGCACGTCGCGTCATTTGATAATCGCAATCAGACGCACACAGCACAAGCACTATTGCTGTGGCCGCGCCTCATCGCATCGAGATTAAGATAGACATCTTAATTGAAATCTCGCCGTCTTGCAATCGCTCGTGCGTCGTTGCATTCGGGCGCACGCATCCTCTCGCCCAGCCCTCCGAGCCTCTCCTCCGGCATTGCGCTTCTGCCTGCGACTGCATTGCACTGTGCTGGCACGGACATAAATTTATAATGATTTCCCGCACACATTCGACCGACGCGACGCGCGGAAAGTTTACGTTTTGGCACATAACGAGCATCGTTAAAGCACCACTAATACGGCAGACGGCCAAGTACCCGAGAGGCCGAATATGCGAATGCGAAAATCACTGCGAATTATATGCATACATGCATGCGTATGGGTGTGTATACTCTTGTGCGCGCAATTTAACTCGCTCCATAACTGTTGGTGTAAATGTTTTGCATAAAGGCGTCCGCCGCGCGCGCCAAAGCAAAGCTGCGTTTGTTTGCGTTTTATTGATGAAGTCATTGCCAATTATACGATACGCTAAACATCGTCGTGCATGTGGAGTTGTGGTTCGTACTCGCACAGGCAGGCGACGACGACGACGACGACGACGGGGTGGATTAGTGCAAGTTGGCCGAGGTTTTGGACAGATTTAATGGCGAATTTACGACGGCAGAAAAAGAGGCGCAATGAAACATGCGAAAGTATGGCGCATAAATTACAGCTAACTTTATCGCTGAAATGTTGGATTTTTGAGTGTTTTATGTTTCAATAATGATTTGCTGAGTTTTGATCGTTTATGGGATACTGTTGGATGGAGGTATAATTATCATACCTTACTCAACGTTTTTTTTCTGAACATATAATCCTGAAGGATTTTTTTCAATAATGTGCATTTACTCAATAAACATACTGCTGAAAGAGATGTAGAACCCTCGAAGAACTATGAAAAAAATGAATACGAAGGACCTTGCAGAAAAAACTGGTTCGAAGGATCATGAAAAAAGATGTGATCAGAAATTTCTTTCTTAGCATCGTGGCTTAATCTGCAATCAAGAACATTCCATGTTTTTTTTTTCAATTTTGTATGCTTCCTTTGGGTGTATAGTACTGAAAAATATGTAGATGAGTTTTGGAAGGACCGGGTAAAGATCCATTTCTACGAACAAGTTCAAAGAAGGATTAGGTTCGAAAGACTATGAAAAGATATGCACTTCGAAGTTTTTTTTTTCCAAATAATCCTGGGCGGTCAACGCCATTAGCACTGCTGCCAGCTTTGATCTATTGTGCATGAACCAATACTATGGGTCAATAACGGAGATAACCTTAGAAAAGACTAGAATCTCCTTGGCCGACTTCCCTTTGAATTCAGCAAGGCTTAGCTGCTCGCTGCCTAGCAAAGAAAGTCTTTCCGGTGCTAGGAATGCACAAGTGCAGAGTAGGTGCTCGGCTGTTTCCACCTCCGACTTACATAGTCTGCAGCTTGTGAGATCGCCTTTGCCAATATTGGCTAGGTAGTACAAGACCTCGGCATGAGCTGTAGTAGGCTAACAAGTAGCCTAATCAAATTTCTTCAGCTTTATACTTTCTTGGGCTCTATTGGGTGATACATCTAGCAGCCTCTTGGCTTGCCTAGGACCCTCTTTGTCCCTGCAGGCGGTCTCGTGACTAGCACGATGCCAATTCTTGATCCATTTCTTCACTGTGGACCTTGATAATCCACAGGTTGGTTCAGGGCCATGGATGGTGGTTTCCACTGCCTTCTTGGCTAGCATATCCGCCTTAGTGTTGCCTGCAATACCTTGGTGCGTAGGCATCCACCACTTCGAAGTATAGTGCCATAGGTATGAACATTAAATCTTGAATCAAGAACATTCCATGTTTTATCGCCACAGTTTTTTTTTTCTGTATATATATATACTCCTGAAGTGTTTTTTCATCATTATGTGTATTTACTCTTTGTGCTAACTGCTGTAAAATATGTAGGGGCGGGCCCTGTAAATATCCGGTTCGAAGGACCATGACAGAAGATCAGGCTCGAAGTTTTGGTGTGAAAACTGAATCGAAAATATTCCAGGTCTTACAGTCACTGTCCGTTTTTTTTCTGTACATATATACTCATGTAAAAGTAGGAAAAAAGTCGATAAATTTACAATTTATTTGATTAATTCCACAAAATGATTTTTGGTCTGGTTTATTTCGCCTCGAATTAGATTAATGCCTGCAAAAAGGAGTGAAAGGGAATTATAATTAATACCAGCGAATAGCGTAAAGGTGGAAAGGTGAGTGAGTGTTTTTAGCCCCGACGTGCAGACCTGCAATCGCTAAGCCCAAACAAACACGCACCAAATTGCAATTTATAATGTTGTACCCTTTTCACTCTTCCTCTCCGTGGCTCTTCTAGAGAGAACTCTATCTTTACTTTTCCGTCATTCTCTAGCTCAATGCCTCGATTGTCTTTGTTTGGGGTGGCTTTACATTAAGCCGATGTTTTCCCTGCTGGTGTTTGTTCCACACGCTTGTATGTTCATGTGTTTTGGCGTGAATGTGCGCGAGGCGCTAATGCGAATTGTGAATGCGCAAATGCCAAGGGAATGGGCTGTGCGGCGTGACATGCGCTGTATGCGAGTGCGTTTACGCTTCATTAATACCTGCGATTTTCACGGATCGTTTAAACGAACCGATTCATTATCTCGCTCCGCTGCCATTCGATTTTTATTATTTTCAATTTAATTTCGCTTTATTACGCTTTACTTCTCTTTTCATAGCGCATTTATTTCAATATTAACGCTCCGAACGATTGCTAATGGATAGGCAAAATGAATACTGGAATTCTTCCCACGAACTTTTCAAATTGTCAGATAAGCTTTAAGCATTCATTCCGTCGGTTATACTTTAAGCATTCACTTGCAAATGATGGTACTTTGCTATAACGAGTTCTCGAAAGTCACGTTCCTTCGATTCGGTTCGAAGGACCATGAAGAAATATCCAGGTTGAAGAATCATTAAGTCAGATCCGGTTCGAAGGACCATGAAGAAAGATACTATTCAACGTATTGTATATGATTGCTCCCTGAAGGATATTGAAGAAGGGTTTCTGGAATGTTTCTGAAAAATGTGTTATCATTCCGATGCATTTTCGAACGACTGTGCAGTGATCCGGTTCGATGGACCATGGAGAAAGATTCATTTTGAATTTTATTTGTGATATCCCAAAAGCATGCTTATTTGTAATTTGTCTCTCTTTCCTGCATTTTGTCGAGTATTTTTTACGCTGTTAGTTATACATTAAGTATTCACTTTCAAATGATGTTACTTTGCTATAACGAGTTCTCCAAAGATACGTTCCTTCGATTTGGTTCGGAGGACCGTGAAGAAATATCCAGGTCGAAGGATCATGAAGGCAGATCCGGTTCGAAGGACCATTGAGAGAGATACTATTCAACGTATTGCATATAACTGCACTCTGGAGGATATTGAAGAAAGGTTTCTGAACTTTGTATGATCTCGAACTTTGTATGATATTGATATAGATTAATTGGTCTTTCCCCCATTCCCCATTAGAAGACGAAAAAGCTTGCTCACCCCTGATATACGTCGTGGTCTTCACAGTTTTCTACGCAACGAAATTCAAAAGGAAATTGTGGATACCAGTATTAGATTCGAATAAATATTGCAGTGAATGCTAGACAATTAATTAGATTTGCTAGATTTCCAACGATTAATAATAAATTATTAGTTATGATATGTCGTTGTTGCTACCAATATATCTTAATTTCACGCCGTGTTCTTGCGATATCATTGCGTCGACATTCGTAATGCGATTGCTTCTATTGCTCTATAGAGGTGCAAGCGAGCGCATTTGAATAAATATTCGATTAATTGCAATCAAAGTCGACGAAACCAGTGATTAATCAGGACAGGCGTGTGTCTCGTTAGCAGCCAGCGTGGTGTGGCCGGTAGTTGCCACTCGTAAATTATAATTAATAGTTGCTGATAAAATCGATTGCGACTGAAATCACCCCAACCAATAAGCAACACCAACACCGTCAGATAGTTTTCTTCACACTGATATCAATTACCAATTATTGGAATTGCTCCAATCCTTAAATATTTGAAAATTTTAATTTGATTTCATTGTGATATGGTTTCCTAAAAAAATATTTTTAGATGTTGTATACATTGATACAATTTTTGATATCTCGATTTTTTTGGTATCACTAATTTGAAGATAAATCAGTGATACTACTTTTGAGAATATCTGTAATGCGAAATGGTAATGTGAATAAGTAACTAACTCAATCGGCTCATTTAATTGATGAGTGGAGAAGCAAGACTGACACTAATGGATTAATGTCTCGCTCAACGTTCGCCGACGTTGACTATATTCATATTCCCCATCATGTGGAATTGATGATGATGAGAGAATGCTGAATAAATAGTTGCTTTACGCGTACATCACGCGAGCAGCAAATAGAATACGTTTATTTTATGAATATTTCTGCATAATTATGATGTAATGCAACTAAACGTGATTTATGTTCCTTAACGTGATAGTTGAATACATTACGTTGATGGAATTCGATAATTTATTGTTAAAATACGTATTTGTTATCACTCGGATGCGTTTTCGAAGGACTGTGCAGTGATCAGCTTCGATGGACCATCAAGAATTTTGTTTGTGATATACTAAAAGCATGCTTATTTGTAATTTGTCTCTCTTTCCTGCATTTTTTCAAGTATTTTTACGCTGTCAGTTATACTTTAAGTATTCACTTGCAAATGATGTTACTTTGCTATAACGAGTTCTCGAAAGACACGTTCCTTCGATTCGGTTCGAAGGACCGTGAAGGAATATCCAGGTCGAAGGATCATGCAGACAGATTCGGTTCGAAGGACCGTGAAGAAAGGTGCTATTCAACGTAATGTATATGATTGTTCTCTGAAGGAAATTGAAGAAGGGTTTTTGGACTGTGTATGTTCTCGCATGATATGTGTATATGTGTATGTGCTCTTTCTTTATATCCGAGTATATTTGCTCGTGTTTACGTAAACTTGGATCAATCTCAAGCCGGATCCCCATTACACTTTGGAAGACTCATCCCTGATATATGCCATAATATACGTCATGGAAATGAGATGATTTATCTATAAAATTTGTTATCACTCAGATGCGTTTTCGAAGAACTGTGTAATGATCCGGTTCGATGGACCATAAAGAAAGATTCATTTTGAATTTTATTTGTGATATACCAAAAGCATGTTTATTTGTAAATTGTCTCTTTTCTCCATTTTTATCCAGGTATTTCCGGTGGAGTCTAATCAATAATTATCCACATTAAACGTGGTTTGAACCGTGACATTTCCCTGACGTCTTTTCTGCTTTTGCGTTTTGTAGTTAATAACCGAGTACAAATATTTATTTACCCCATCGGTCAATATATCAAATCGATTCGAACGACATGATACGTGTTTGATTGCGCCGACATTCCGTTTCCATGTTAGGTGCGTTTAATGAACTTCCAATAAACCTTGAGAGCGTGCAAACGTGCTAGCTATTATCTCGCCACACAGCATTGGGCTTATAAATACCGCGCATGTTTATATCATTTCGCACGGCGTTAACTGCGAATATCCCAGCCGCAAGTTGTAAAGATCTTAATCTTGATCTTTAAAAGTGATTGAGAGATCGTGAATACGTTATCCCGTATGGATAATTTGCAGCGTTCGTATTCAGCCAATTTGTAAAGATTTTAATGTGCTTCACTATAAACGTAAAACGTGTTTAAGGTGAAAATGTATTTCATGCCTTCGTTGTTGAACGCGGAGCCTCTCACCCATCTGACTATGGTCTATTTAAGTTTGTAAGAACATCTTAAAAACATTTGAAAAATTTAAAACTTAAAAAAGAAACTGAATTACAATAACGAATAAACAGCTTATTGTAATTTAGTAGTATTTGCTTGTCTTTGCGTTTCTTATCTTTCCTGTGGGGGTATTACGCTGATAAGGTTTTTTTTTTTTGGACGTTTCATTTCGTGCCAATCTCAATATATATTTGTCGTGATTAATTATCTGTATTAAACCACCTACGATCGCATCACAAACGAGTGCACGTTTTTGGGCAGATTATTGTTTGGCCAGAACGACAACAATGGGCAGTTATCACGTATGGCGCCGGACCGTGAGCGATTCTTTCGAGCCGATTCGTTCCACGTTATCAGTTTAATTAAGTGTGTGCTTTTCGATGATTGATTTGCAGACATCCTATTGTTTCATTTGCGTACTTAATTGGCTATCGTGGATGCAATATGAGTAATTGTCGAGGCTGAATATTGAAAGCGGTATTCGATTCGATCAGTTGGAAAGAAAATTCATTACAGGCATTTGATTTGGAATTTCGTTTATTTTTATAAAATTTATTTAGTATGACATTGGGAATGGCAATTTAAATGGCGTTAATTTAAATGCATACATATGAATATTTAACGAAATTTGCAGATGCATCTAGGAATGAAACTGTAAAGATTCGGTTCGAAGGACCATGTACAGATCAGGTTCGAAGGATCATGTAGAGATCAGTTTTGAAGGACTACATAGAAATTGTTTTTGGAATAATTTACGTAATCTGATTTTATTATAACAGGATTTTGACGATATTTAAGTCTTCGTTGAAGGAGGTCGTGTCCATAAGCACTAAATTTCCGTGAAATTTGTCATATATCACGTTTTTTTTTATAATTTACTTGTGGCGAAAAGTGAGCACAATCTAACATAGCGGTGGGTAATATATGACCCAACGGTAACCTTTATTTACTAATTTCTCGAAGGACCATGTAGAAATTCGGTTCGAAAGACCATGAGGACAGGTGTGCAGTTGTTTTCGGGGAGATTATTTGTAGATTCAGCTAAGAATCTTGTGAAGATCAGGTCCGAAGGACCATGCAGAAATCTGGTTCGAAAGACCATGACGAGGTTTTCTGGGATATATCAGTCCAAAATTTCTTTAGTATTGGTCGGCTAGCTTGTGGGTCAAAATTAACCAGAATAATTTTGACTCACAAGCTAGCCGACCAATGTTCTAAGATATTTCTCGTAATAAATGGAAATGTAAATTGTGGAGTATTCATATTTTTGTAGAATTCACGTATCTTTTCTGGTAATTCTCAAAATTGCTTATTTCAAAGGCATTTTTCAACATATATCAAATGTCTCTGCAAAAATTGCCCGCTTTTGTCCGCAAGGACATAAGACGACGACGCATTTTCGCGACATGGAAGCAAGCAACCTGCAAGAAGGCGTCCTGCGACGCTTGCTATAAAAATCAATAAACTTTGCTGTTTACACACACACACACACACACACACACACACACACACACACACACCGAGGATCGCTTTATGTAACCGTAAACTTCACATAATGTGCCGTACGACATAATAAACCATGTGAAAGCAACACTGCGACACGCAAAACAAATTGTTTGCACATCATTTCGATCAGTCCATATTATCGTAAAATATCGCTGGAAACTTATCAATAAATTTGACGGCCATTGTTTATAGTTTATACTGTTTATACTGTTTTCATTTTGCTTCCTTCACTTTAGCATATCAATACAAAATATTGTATAATACATTTCAACAGTTTGAGCTAAAAGCTCATACTTTACATACGCTTAGAAAACTCTAAGGGAATGAAAAGTATGAGAATTGTGAAAAGCAACAAAGCTGCGAAGGGGTTGTTGCAAAGCGACGGCGTTTATTGAACCAAGAACGTGTTTTCTTTCAGCGCATAGCAAGGAGGAGAGGTTGGTTGATTTTTTTTTGCTCATACGACTATATCAGGTTGTTCACATTCGCCAATCGAGGGAGCGGCGATGATTCAATATTCTCGCGCGCGGCAGACGCCTAAACTTTCATGGAAAACTTTTGTGCGCTTCATCGGCGCAATAAAAACGCAACGAAAGCGCATAATATCTCAAGGAAAAACACATTTACGCTCGTAAATAATGCCTCACGGTGATTTATCATTTTTATTTATGTGATATTCACGGAATTCCTGCGAAAGAATCGAGTATTTAAATTCGTTTTTGTATCTTTGGTTGTCTACTTTGAAAGAATGTTATATTTTGAGAAAGGCTTTGTGGGTTTTGCTAGAATAATTTGGAGTATGATTTGATTTTCGATTTATATTGTAGATATTTCTGGGAAATGTATACCGGGTTAGTTTTTTTCACGTGAAAACTTTAAATACCTCGAGAAATATGCCCTCTAAAAAAATTGTAGGTAATCAAAAAGTAACCATTCCAAGGGGGAAATATGATTACTTTTTGATAATCAGCAATGCTTTCATAGAGGGCTTATTTATCGAGATATTTGAAGTTTTCACGTTAAAAAAGTCACCCGGTATACAAAATTCGATATTTTTAGGTAATGTTAGGTATTATATCAAGAAAAATAGGGTTGTTTCTTTTCAATGTGTGTATACTTGGTTGCCTAGATCGTTATTAAGACGAAACTCATTTCTGGGTATTTTAGTACTTATATTTTAAATTAAAGTAATTTTTAATATCTTCTTGATGATATAACGCAGAATTTTATTTGCATTTTTAAGTCTTTATTGCCTAGTTGTACCCTTGGTTGCCTAGATAAAACTTGATAAAATGCTATTTTTGCCATTTAGGCATATTCAATGATATCTCATAAACAGAATAAATAAATTGTACTTATAGTTTGTACATTTATTTATTCAATTTATGATATCTCATTGAATTACATTTACGACTTCGAATATATTTGAGTGACGAGATAAAAATTAAGAAAAATTATTCTCAATCAACCATTAATATGATGACAATTACTATTTCTATTTTGCTATTTCATTTACTCTGGTTGCCTCCAATTCTTGCTGTTACGTAATTTGGGTTGCATTTCTTGAATAAGGATTTTCTCATCCCCTGTCTTTTACATTTCATTTTTCTAATCTCTATGCTTGAAATCAGATAACAAAATTGGAGAGTGGTTATCCGGGCGTAGCGACTGATTGAGGTCAAAAGCTCCTGAAAATTGTTTCGGGGAACACCAACCGAGACGACGTAATGCGCTGATTGGTTGAGTGGGGAAACATAAGGTTGTTGAGGGTTTGTCTACGTTTTCTCCCTTACCCACTAGAATGTAGGTTTTCATCCTGGCAACCCTAGAGCAAGGACTAACCTCTATCACCCGTGTTCTCGGCTGTATCCTGGCATTTGAAATATCCAGCTCTCGACAGGAGGATATCCTTTGTTGGACGGTTGTGAATTGCAGCGCTTTTGCCCTTTGGCCACTTTTAGTCCTTTGGGTTGCGGTCAAAATTGGTATTGTGCCGATTTACGTCCAAAGCTCTTTAGAGGTTGTTTGTCCTCTTAGAGAGCGAGGAAAAGACGTTGCTGAAAAGATTGTTTCTTTGAACGTGGTTAAAGTAGTTTTGATTCTGTTATCAAGTCATCTTAAATCTTGAAAAATGACATGCTTGAGCGGAATTTAATTGTTTGCATATTTTATGTTACAGTCCGAGTAATACAGCTCTCAGCTCGTTGGACCACGTGAAGGACTATCTGCTAACGCCGGAGACGTGCAAGTGCGGTCTGGAGTGTCCACTCAAATGTGATTTGGTGTTTAATTTCGATCCAAAGGTAAGTTTTTTTTTTGCAAATTTTCTCGTGAATGTTGTGCATTGTCCTCTTCTCTCTAATATTTTAGTTATGGGGGATAAAAGAGCTTTTTTGTAAAGCTCAAGGGCACAACCACAGACGGTCGTTCGCCTTTTAACTTTAGGGATCTGTATCTCTAGACCTGTTAAAGCACAAAGCTAGAACTCAAAGTTCACAGACTCACAGACGATAAAAACATTCGGGGTATGTGAAAAACAGCTACAAAAAATCTAACATGGGATAAAAAGTATAATGTTTTTGTCTGCTTCTCGATGAAAAATGTGTCGTCGTTGTTTTTCGTGCTTTTCCAGCCTGTGGGATGTCCCTCAGGATAAATTAAATATTGATTTCTTTGCCATCTCATTTTCTTGAGCTTTTTGTGAGTTATAATCCAATTAACTCACACACAAGCCAAGAAAATCGAAAAAAGACAATTTTACTGGATTATTGTGAAATGTATAAACATTTTGAGGTTTCCTAAAAGTCTTTAGGCAGGAATTGACTAAAATCTAAAGAGACTACTAGAAAATTATTTCGAGATGCAGATTATAATTAGGTTTTAATCGTCTTTGTTAAATACATTTTGGATATTTCCTGCTGTTTCTATTTCCCTCCTGGTTTTCCCTCTTTGCCTTAAAGAGAGGGTGAATGAACTGCAGTCAGATTTGGATCAGGAAATGTTGGGTAGAAGTAGAAGGTGGATTTGTGCAAATGCTTTCTAATTAACAGTCGCTTAAAATTCGCCGGGAAAACCTTCTTCTCGGTTATACAGC
Organism: Mimaenictus wilsoni; assembly: GCA_027575185.1. Taxonomy (NCBI): domain Eukaryota; kingdom Metazoa; phylum Arthropoda; class Insecta; order Coleoptera; family Staphylinidae; genus Mimaenictus; species Mimaenictus wilsoni. Next base: position 17,427 of record JAODAC010009615.1, read on the forward strand.
TCTAAACTGGGAGTAAATTGGTGGAAAGCGGGGGTGCAACAGGAATGTGGGGATAAGCCGACGGTTTTCCGGGAACACTGGAACATTCCATTCACTCCTTTCAATCGGGAGTGACCTAAATTTAATTACCATGATTGCATTGATGATGATTATAGTGTGTTCCTGTTTCCATTCTTTTCGTTTTCGGAATGAAAATGGGAAGTTAAGGCGTTGTAAATTAGGCTTTTTCATATTACATTTTTACGCGAGATCCAAATTTGAATTGCCTGCCGAAATGAAGGCCATCTAATGGCGAAAATCAAAAATTTCTTATTTAGTTTGGTGGGGCCATCTGGCGGTGGAAGTAAAAATATCTGTGCACCTAAAACCCGTCATTCTTTCAGTTTTTGGGACGAGAATGGCAAATTAAGCGGTTAAGGGAGGGGTAATAGATTATAGATTATACTATATTTTATTTCCGCACGAAATTTAATTCAAATTTGAACAGCTTGAATTTCCCGCGGAAATGAAGGCCATCTAGGGGCAACAATCTGAAATTTATAGTTAGATTTCTATTGGTGGCGCCATCTGGTAGGGGAAATAATAATTTGAGGAGGCTCTAGAACCAGTCATATATAACTACCGGAGACTACAGTGATTTACGTTATGTTTTGATGATGGTCAGAAATAAGACAGCGACACAGTATGGAAGAGATAAGAGAAAGTGGAAATGAATTCTTTTATATATTGCTTTATTTACGTTGTGGATTTATAATTTCATCAAGAAATAATCAGCACGACTGCATAGAAATTTTGGATGGTAAAATTTTGGTAAGCGTGCTCTCAGTTTGTGAAAAAAATCTATGCCAATTGATGCTGAAATTTCTCGTTGAAATGGCAAACAAAATGCGTCAAAACGTCATCATGCAACAATCAAAGTTCCAAAAAGTGAGGTAGTGAGTGATTCGAGAAAAAAAAAACAGCCATAGCCTACATGTGGGACATACAAATCGTCTCCATGGACAACAATCTTGCAGTTTGGTATTCCCTCTTTGTCGTCGTCCTGCTTTCAGATTGCTGTCTAAGGTGGTCGTTAAGGAGGCGGTTTTCGTTGATTTTTATGGAGGGTGCGTTTTTTGATCTGCCGTCGTTGGTCTCACGGTGGTATATGCAGATTATCATACATTATTTATTTATCTGTTTATCTGGGGGTTTGGGGGAGCCGGGTGATGGGCTGAAACATTCACAATCGATGCCCCTTGCGCTCGGCCTGCCGCTCATCGCTGAGCCGATACTGTTGGTGCAGGCTGCGCTTGGACCGCTCGATGGACTCCTCCTCGAGACGGCCGAACCACTCTTCCTCTTCGCGCGCGCGTTCCAGCTCGCGCTCCTGCTCCTCGGCGCGCCGCACTTCGGCCGCCTGCACCTGCGCGCGTATATTCGCCATCTGCTCGGCGACGTTCGGCTGGATGGGCAGCGGGAACGGCAGCGTGGTGAAGCCCTGGCCGGGCCTGGTACGCGTACCATGGCCGCTGGTACGCATCCGCAGCTTGCGGCCGCGCTGCTCGCGGCGCCGCACCGGCACGTGCACGTCGATCACATGCTCGGCGTCCTCGTCGGGATCGCGTTCGCGCGCCGCCGGCACCTCCTTGTAGTAGAAGTGCTGGAGGCGCTTCTGCTGCTGTGCGAAGCTGGGCAACGACGCCGCCACCGCCGTCGCCTGATGATGATGGCCGGCGCTACCGCTCACTGGACAGCCAGGACAACAACAACCGCCGGTGGCGGCCGTCGCCGCCGAAAACATACTGGCGGCGCCCCCGCGATAGACGCGCGATACGCGGCCACCACGATGAAGTGGTGGCATCGTCGTGCCGATGGCAGTTGTCGTCGCCGTCGTCGGCAGCGAGGTCGAGCCCATCGCCGGCACGCATCGCTTGGCGAGTTCGCGCGCGACGCGCTCTTCCTCGGTGTCCTGCTGTAGCGTCGGCGACGTGGCGATGCTAGCGCACGTGCGCCGAGCGCTAGCCGTGACGCCGCGCACCATCCACTGTGCGATGTGGTGCTTCATCTGCGTCAAACTGCGGGTCGCCGCCATAACTCTCCGGTGAGGCTGTTGCTGTTGTGTTCCTGGCTTCTCTCCTCTTTTCCTCTGCCTCGCAACAATTGCGTTCACTAATAATTTTTCTGTTGGTGATTGTGCTTGGGTAAATGACGGCTTTTGTGTGACGACTTGTGATTTAGACAGACAACCGTGATGAAAATAATGTGCCATCCTTTTTTGCGTTCGTTACTTGGTAACCTTGCCAGTTGTAACTAGATTAACCTTTGACAACAACTTAGCCGAACTATCTATATTATCTTCGAGGTGTAATCATTTCATTCATTTCCTATACCTTTTTTCGTCGTAACTTCTAGGGTGATAGTAAAAGCGCCAAAATTAAGACAACTTCAATTGAATTTCGTTATACTGACAGTAATTATTACGTTTGTTCAATATGAACAAATCACAATATTCCTTACGCCATTACGATATTCCTGCTAAATTTCTAATTAATCCACTATGGATTCGCATCAACTTTTTCCGATTCTTGTGAAATGATTGAATGATCATTTCTATAACATAGTGAAAATATATAATTATATACCGGGTGCGTTTTTTAGCTCCAAATACCTCGAGGATTAATCTCTTTAAGGAAAAAAAAGGAAAGAAAATCTTCAAATCAATTAGGTTATATTTTATAGGAATATGACACAATTAATAAGAGTTCACACCGAATAGAAAAGGAATGGCAATTTTTCCTAACAATCATTACTTCACCACTATATAGATCCGAGATAATCGGCTAAGTAATCGCTTAGAAAACAAAATGAAACAGACACTTTCTAGTTTCGTTAGGAATGCATGCAGGTAATGCTGGGGCGAATGGAAAGGTACATGGTCAAAAGAGGGCTAAGGGTGAATGTGGAGAAGACTAAATTGATGGTATTTCGGAAACCGGCAGGGATATGCAGGGTGGAAGAATTGGTATGGAAAGGAGAGGTGATTGAGAGAGTAGAATATTTCAAATATTTGGGATTTATATTTAATTATACCGGGTTCAAGGGAAAGCGCATGGGGTCGGGTGAAAGTAATATGGGAAAATTTTGGGGTGATAATTGGAATGTAGTAATGCACATTTGGGATGTATGTGTGAAACCCATGTTAATGTATGCAGTAGAAGTGTGAGGAATGTACGAATGGGATGTGCTAGAAAGCAAACCTGCTTCCTGAAGGACCTAATGAGACTGGAGAGATCCACGCCAAATTATGTGGTTCTTCAGGAAGCGGGAAGAATGAGTGTGAGGGGAGGGACGATGTACTGGGTGGCTGAGTTTGAGGAGTGTCTGGTGTGAATGGGAGAGGATAGATTGGTGAAAAAGTTATGGATGTAGAGCGCAAGCGAAGGTGAGGGTGCATGGAGAATACAGAGCATACAGATGTATGAATCGGTGGGGCTCTCAGAGGATGCAGTGCAACGGTTATGGGTTGGTGGGGAGCTCATGACAGAAAGGGTAAGAGAAAGGGGCCAGGAGGTAGAGGAGCAGACGAGGCAAGCTCAAATTCGAAGCAGTTCATATAAACTCGGGTATCAAGCGGTGCAGTAGCGAGGTGACCGGTTTATATGGACTGCCAAGAAATCGGTGGGGGAAAAGCGAATGATGGCTACAGCTAGATGTGGATCGGAAGAGGCAGGAAGAAAGGTCTGGATGGGAGAAAGTTACAGAAAATGTTGGCTGTACAGAGTAGGGTACGACACATGGGATCATCTGGCGTGGGAATGCGTAGGAATGAATGAGGGATGGGCAGTAGGTCTTAGAGGAGGATTGAATGTGGTAACGGGGTGTTGGGGGAGAGAGGGGATGGGGTGGCTAGGGTCTCGCTCATCCTGAAGGAGAAGGAAAGAAGGAGAAAGGCTTTTTATTGATTTTTATTGTATTTATTTATAGAGTTTATATTTATATTCATATGTAATTCATATGTAATATATTCATATATTCATATGTAATTTAAGTGGAAAAGAAATGTGAGATACGCGAAACAGTGGGATAGAAGTATTCCAATAAAGGTTTTATCTATCTATCTGGTTTCGTTTTATTTTTATCATAAACAAAAATGAAAATGTGAAGAAATTAAAAGTTTAAAGCAACAAAATCAATTATTTATCCATACTAAAATCACTAAGGGAATTGACTACCTAAAATGCTAGACTTCTAAATTCTCCTCCATTTTATCAATTTATTTTGATAGTGATTGCAGATATAGAAGAAACTCATTTAATTTACATTTAAAACAACATATTCGCAGCAAAATGATAAGAAAAGATAATTGTGAACATTCCTAAGCAAATGTCATTAAAGTAATTTTATTACTATTCCGTTGGCATGTTAATAATGATTGTTTTACTCTAGTCGTTTGTGTATTTGGTATTTGACTATCTCGCTAGTCTAACTGCGTCTAGCTGCTTTGTACGGTGTAGAACAATCGCAGCAAGTTCAATGAACGACTCATTATTGCATTTGCAAATTCATCATAATCTCTCTACACTTTTTCGTTGCTTACTTGTTTTAAAGTGAATGTACATTCATAGTTTCTTGCACTTTCTGGCGTCTGGCTTGGCTTTGGATAGCCCTCTGGCGGATAGCAGATAGAATTGCATAGCAGGCAACATGATATGATGATGATGTGTGGCGTAAATTTGATTTCGCATAAGTAATACGCGGCGGTTATTACGTATTGAAAGATGATTACGCCTAGGAAGCCCCAGCTCGACGACGACGACCCAACGACGCGTGAGTTGGCTCGGTGAGAATACTCGTGGCATTGCATGGTTATCGGGATTGCGGTGGGATAAGGAGAAAAACCGCATTCCGCAAAAGCTCGCCGGCGCGGCGCGAGCACATGGTCAAAGCTTGGACGTGCGCCGAGATCAGCAGGAAAGCTAGAGACTGTGCTGCTGGCTGGTGCAATTCAATACAAGCAACGAGCAATGCGCACCAAAGATGCAATAACTAGCCAGCTTGCAAAGAGATCCACACGGTTGCTTGCTTGCGTATACACTGAGTACTTACCTTACACTTGATAGGGTTATCAAAGGTTATGTTTGGAAAGACTACGCAGGAATCAATAGATGCGATTTTTCTTAAATAAGATGTATGGATATATTTTGGATTTATCCTAAGAAATTCTTTCCTCAGAAATTTCCTGGAAAGTTCCTAGGAATTTCCTTGAATATTCCTTGGTAGGAGTCCACTATGAATTCAGATATATTTTTAAATTTTCATATTTAATGGAATTTTTTATAAGCAAATCTTAGAAATATTCTCCTAGGAATTTCCTGGGATATTCCTTGGTAGGTGGTGACTATCAATTCAGATTTATTTTAACCTAACCTTTAAAGGGTTTTTTACATAGCAAAGGACAATCCAATGTTATTATCATAAGATGAATTTTGTAAATTTTCCAGAATATTCCTACTATGAATTCTTATCTATTATTTTTCATTTCCTTTCTTTATGAAATTTTCCTAAGACAATTTAGATTGGTAATATGAAATTGTTGGGATTTATCTTAAGACATTTTCAGGATGTTTGCTATGAATTTTCTCGGTACTATTTGGGAAATTCCTTAGTAGGAGCCCATTATGAATTCACATTTATTTTTTAACTTCCAAAGTTTTTTAGGTAATAAAAACACTCTAACATTATTTTCAAGACAATATATTTTTAGGGAATTTCCTTGAATATTCATAGGAATGAGTGCACTATGTGGAAATTTTTAAGAATTTTTCGGGTAGTTTCTAAGAATTTCCTGGAAAATTCCTTCGTAGGAGTATACTATGAATTTACATCTATTTTTTTATATTTCCTTCTAAAGTTCTTTATATAACAAAATACTCCAACATTATTTTCTAGACAATATATTTCTTGGGAATTTCCTAGGATATTCCTAGCTAAAAGGCGACTATCAATTCCCTTCCATTTTAACAGTTCCATATTTTTATGGAATTTTGGAAATGTTTTGAAACTTTTCCCACGATATAAGGAAATTTTGTTTACACAATAATAAAACTACCTCCTGTTTTGCATGATAGGAAATCTTAGAATTTCCTTAGGAAATTCCTAAGTAGTTTGCTATGAATATTCCTTTATCTCATCATCTTTTTAAGCTGTTTAATAAAGTGAAAATTGGGACTTTAACAGTCTTTTCATATGGAAAAATATTTACGATTTTTAAGATGTCCTTCAAATTCTCTTACATGAACGATTACTATGAAAATCTTTGGTAACCCTGAAAACTACACCAAAGCTGATCTTCAACAGACTTTATAGGATTCTTCCCATAAACGAAGGGCTTCTTTAGCACTCAAATATTGTAATACAACACTTGCGATGCCTTAGTATGGTTATACATGATCATAACCAATATTGGCGTCATTATCCACTATTTTTGACGCATATTTTACACTTATATGTTCGAAGCTCACGAGAATCAACTCCGATTATGCGTAGTCTAATCTATCACGGGGCGAAAAACCGTGCGTACGTTTACCATCTGTCCTTTCACGGAATAGAAAACGAGGAAGAGTAAGAAGTACTCTGCTAGTATGTGAATGTCGGCGGAATGTCTTCGCGCATAAACCCCGTGCGTTCATCGTCGTCGTCGTTGCGCCGACATGCAATCGCGATTATTAAGTTAGTCTAATAACATTCCTCGCACCCATTCTTCGCGTGCAAACACGCCAAGCGAAATTATTGTTTTCTGATCGCAGCACTGTGATAGCACTCGTAAATCTCTGGCAACCTTTTCCTCGTTTTCCTTTTTCCTTACTTCTAGATCTTGGAACATATTTTGTTTTTGCTGAGGGAAATATCTTCAAACGCGCGCAGGCTTTTTAATGTTACATGATTACAGCGCGAGATGGGAAATTAAATTTTATTGAAATTGTTTTTACGCAATACGTAATTTTCGATAGTCGTTCTGCTCCAATCTAACGAGAAGTGGAATGATGGTGAATTTAGTGGAAGCATGGTTGTAATTGCAGAGAGGCAGGTAGAGGCATTTATTTGCGCGCAGAAGATAAATAAAGGAGCATGATTTTATACATTTTCTAAAGGCGTGAGGTTGTTGCTTTTTTGCGTATTGTGGCAGCTTTTTGTTGGCTGCGTTTATCCGCACGAGTTATGCACGTTTTGAGGCATGCCTCTTTTGTGCAGAAAGTTGCCGTGGTTTAACCGAAGTTATTCTATTGCAATACTTATAGTTGAGTCTTTATTGGAGAGAAGTTTGCTTTGAAATTGTCTGTTCGGATGTGAAATTGTTTGCAATTTTCACCTTTTAAGGTTTAGTATGGTCGATATAGTAGAAATATATTCATATTTCGGGACATGCCCATATCCCCGAATGCACTATTGGAGTTTCAAGTATGCAATAAAGAGGACTGAATGTTTCCAAAAACTACTGACCACGCTATTACAAGAGAGAGATTTTTATCTAGATAATCTTCTAGGCGGATTGATTCCGTGAAAATATGCAGGCGTGATATATTCGATGCGAGAGCGACAAAGCTCGACAATATCTTGTACCTGGAATATCTTTCTTACGGGTTGGAACATTACCTATCTTCTTTTTATACATAAGATATGACAAGAAACCCCGAAGACGTCGGCGATGCGCTGGCGTGACAAGTTCAGCTCGGACGAATGCCGGGTGGTAGTGAAAGTGAGCGCGACGGATAGTCTCTCTCTTTTAGTAAAGCGGCCAGGTAGAATTTGCAACACCCAGTGCGTATATTATTTTTTCGATGTTGTAAATGATTAACTTAATAATGAAGGTGCGGTCAACCGTACATGAAGAGTCAAAAAGGGCAATAAATTGCAATACATTTTTCGGGCTTTCGGGCCAAATTTTCAAAGTCGCATTTCTCTTGGAGGGTAAGATAGGAAGCACGATCGGTGTTTTGTATCAACTTGATAGATATGTTTTTTTATTTATTTAATATTTTGATGCTTTTTTTAAATTTATACGATGATAACGTGGTAAGAACACTCACCCCAATATCTAAACGTCGGTGGCTATTAGGTAAGCCACTGCCAAGCGTATGTATATATTATTTTAAATTTTACTATTAAATTTTTATTGAACCTTTGCAACAACAAATTTGATCATTGTCAAGATCAAATTCATTGTGCTTTATGCCGGCCGAAAATCGAACCCGCGACCTTATGGGCAGCAGTCATCGAACATACAGCTGCATTACTTTGCTGGACAGATATACTATTATTTGACTTTTCGTCTCCTTTTGGCATTTAGTCTTCGACAACCTTTTTTTACAAGTAATACCAATATAGAATAGATGATGGATCAGGAAATTCTATTGATCATAAATTCTTAAAGATATTTTGTAAAATTTGTATTTTTTAATTATTTTTTAAATAACCCTAAGACCAATTAAAACTATATTAGGGTTACCAAAACAAGCAGTTAACAAGTAATGTAATTTTTCCTCGTTCGTAAATTAAACATCCACTAACCACTTTCACCAGCTGGAAAGTGGATGTCCAATGATGAATTTCATTTCGTGTCGAATGCCTCAATCAGCGTGAGGTGTAGTGAGTGAGGGTGATGCTTGCAATTGTTTGATTGATGATTATCCACAGTTGCGAATTGAAATGTGAAATGTGCAATTGATCCTTGTTCAGCACACACACACACACACACATTATACACGCATACTTTTACTGCTTCAATCAGTTCAGCGCTAGAACGCAAAGAAGCTCAACAATCGTCGCTTATTATAGAACACACGTATTTGTTGGCACGAATTAGCGCGCAAACATGTGTATTTTGTTTCGGCTTTACGCGTGTCCACCCAGAAGGTGGAAGGTATTCCATCAGCGCTGCTGTAATGTAAACGCTGTGACTGCGATGCACGCACGGCTATCAGCGTTTGCATTTAGTTTTCGCATAATAATGATGGCGAGAGCCAGCCGGCAGTAATGCAAATGCGCTTGAATGCGCGCATAATGTCGATGCTAAACGTGGCGTTGAATTAACGGCCGATGTCCCCGCGAATATCAAGTGCGAACGAAATAAATTAGTCGTGTAAATATTATGCGCATAATAAATTATATAGAGTTTTCTTCATGCGTATGTAGTGTGTGTAGTTCTCAACTTGTGAATTGATGACTTATTTCTTTCCTTCTCTTTTCATTCATATTGGATATTTATCAGTTTTGCATCAATGAGAAATTACTTAATAATTCCACACACTTATATTTCAATTTCACACACACACCACACACATATACATCAACACGAACATATACATCAACACACATACACATCAATACACACACACACACACATCAATACACACACACAACAATACACACACACATCAATACACACACACACATCAATACACACACACACATATCAATACACACACATCAATACACACACACACACACATCAATACACACACATCAATACACACACACACACATCAATACACACTCACATCAATACACACACACATTAATACACACACACATCAATACACACACACATTAATACACACACACATCAATACA
>JAODAC010009626.1:0-27033 GCA_027575185.1 Mimaenictus wilsoni
AGAAGAATGATTTTCATATTTTCGAAAATTGCCTTAAGAATACTGTTAACTTTACTTGTTAGTGTAGCAAATGGCGAGCGCAGTTTTTCTAAATTGAAATTGATTAAAACTTACTTAAGAACAAATATGTCACAAGATAGGCTAAATAGTTTGACGTTAATTAGCATTGAGAATGTTGTATGTGCAGAATTTGATGTTTTAACCAATTATATCCAATTTGTTGTGTACTAAATCCAGATTTTTTAAATATTAATTAAAAAATGTAATGTAATCTTTTATGTAATTTGAATCATAAGGTAACAGTTCCTTAAAAAGTTTTAAAATAATAGGGGGCGCTGGGATAAAAATTGCATGCGGACGCTGAGGACCCTAGCGCCGGCCCTGCACTTACTTACAAGCAAATCTGGATTCAATCCGTAGCCCCACCTTGTGAGGGGAAGTTACTGTTCAAGATCCGTTGGTTAGACCCAACGGAAGAATCTCTTTTGCTTTGAGACGAGCCGAAGTGTTTGAATTACCAGTAGTTCATTATTTGTATCATACCGTATACATCAACCCCACTGAAAAACAGCTCATTGCATTATTTATATTGTGATATTATTAAGTTTTAATTCTACGAACTTTATTAGGTATAGACAATTTATGACAATACCACAAAAATATCAAACATATTTTATCACACAAAATGTATATCATAGGAATACACAAAAATCTACATAAAAATTACATAATAGGAAAACATGTTTCTTCAGTTACAAAGTTTCTCACAATCAGTCTAGGACTATTACTGATTTAACAATAAGATACCGTGAGATGAGAAAAATGGTTAGAATGTTATACGAAATTTATAAGACCAAGTCATTCACATGCATGATGGTTTATTTCCGAAACCAAATCAATTAAGTATTAGTGCGTTATTTGTAGTTGAGACAGCAGAATCGCGTCAGGAGCAGACAGAATTCAAATTTATCATTGTGCGTTGCTCCTTGTTCGACCCCAATCAACCTATTGGGGTTTGTCTCATTTCATTCGTAGTTGCTCTTTTCTCGCTTTACCACGACTGCTAACCAGCAGGCTAGTACAATACCGACGATCTGGAGAAAGAATATTTTTACTTTGAATTATCTGAAGTATATAAATACATTTAATGAAAACTATTTAGAAAAATATCAATTAGTTCAGGCATAAATTGGTTTCTTCTCTTGATGACGTCTCACAAGGAGTGTCTCAATTGTCCGATGTAGCATTGAATGAAAATTTTTGTACGTGTAGTACTTATATAGAAGTTATTTGCATTAAGAGCATTTTTCGCAGTTTAGAGCAGTTTTCTCAAAAAAAAAAGTTTGGTATATATTCCTTTAACACTAAAATTCGCCGAATTTCGATTTTTTTTCGTAAACGGCTCAAAACGGCTAAAAATCCCGTTAACACAAATTACTTTTATATATAGAGTTCACGTACGAAAATGTTCATTTAATTCCATGGCGTACAATTGAGACTCTCCTTGACCGTTTATAAATGTCACTCAAATATCAAAAGCGGGAAATTTAAACAATCAAATAATTTAAGACCTCTATAAATAGAGATATATAGTATTCTAATTGTAATTGAGGTTAGTTTAATACTAAAAAACCAGTCGTTTCACTAATTTGTTTGTTTTGCTAATCAAGTAGGACACGCAACGTAAACAAATATCGAAAAGGCGGCCATAATAGTGACAACCCTGCAATTGGGACATTGATTAATTGACAACAGCGACAACAAAATGATTTGTTTCCGAGAATATATAAAATATTGATCATTCCAGAGTCAAACTGCTACACATACAAAAAAACTTCCATTTATTGGAAAATGGGTATGACTAATGCTAAACGATCGAGTGAAAAACTAGAACGTTTATCAATTAGGGACAATGGTTAAAGTTATCCATGCTGATATCAAATAAAAGTGTGTTCTATTATCATATTGCATGCTTGTTTCATTTTGTCTACTCGTCTACCGTCTGTTAGCATTAGTCATGTTGTGAGAAATTCGATGCACGAATGATTAATATCTTTTTCGGTTTTTAGGTATTAAATTCATATTAATTGAGATATTCTGAACCCAAATCTGAAAGCCGTTTTTGATACTCCTTTTCGTTCAGCGACAATTTAAGTTTAAAGCTTAGTTGGTGACGTTAGTTGGTTACAACTGTCATACAGCTGTCAGTAGATAGCAGGAACTTTGAATATTTAAATGTAAATTTTGATTAAATAGCAAGTTTTCAGATTTGGTTTTTCTATAATTATGAGATGTTTTAATTGTGCATATACTCACCTCAACCAAAGCGATACCGATGCCAACGCCAATCAAAATGTTTTTGCCGCTTACGTAGGCCTCCTTTAGAACATCATAACACCCGCGTTGAAATAGATATTCAGTGCTCGCCGAGTGTGTTCTGCAATGTTGAATTTCGTCCCTCTTGGACACACCATCGACAAGGTCCGCAGTGCAGCAGCTCTTTGGATACTGGCCATTCCAATCGCCATAACCATCGACGCCACAGCACTTGAACTGAAATTTTACAAGTACACCCCTGTAATATTTTGAATTTTGGATCGTAGTGATTAGTGGTTGAAGTTTGCATGTTGACACGCAACCACTTTGTTTTTTGAGTATACCACTTTGACCTTCACGAATATATTATAATTTTTATCGATTTGTTTTGACCTGATAAGTTTTTAAAGGTTGCAAAGGTTGTACGTTGCAATGTGTGAATAAATCGATGTATTTTAATCATTTTTAGTTAGTTATGTAGGTTAGGTTATATAAGCTAGTGTCTTGTACTTACGGTAGCTTGTATCATCTCCCAGTTTTCTTTGTTGGCGGCTTCCTGGCTGTTAAAGATGTTTCGAATGGTTTCACGTTTGATTTGATCTTTATTCACTGCAACGGCAATACCAATGGCAAGCTCAATGATGAAGATGATGAGTAAGAAGACGGCAAACTGAAATTTAGGTTAAGTTTTCAATTCCTTCGGTTCATATTTAACAAAGTTAATATTTTATTGGTTTTATCGCTAAATGGTTTTATACATATCTGAAAACGATTTGAAAATAGTTCATATCGTTTAGATGTAATTTAGGTTTAAAATTTCAATGGGGACATCAACTGGTGACAGCTGTCAGAAAGCTGTCATTAAATGGTGGGAACTTTAAAAGTTACGACTTTGACTTATAATTTTCGAATAAATTAAAATAACAAACAATTTCCAGATTTCATTTTTCTATACTTAGAAGTATCTATTATACGTTTAAGATATGCTTAATTTAACTAATTTGCCAGTGGCAAACCCACTGATAAAAATAATGAGTAAGAAGATGGCATCCTGCATTTTAGGTTTAAATTTCAGTTGGTTCAGTTCATACTTTTTAGTTTAGTCTTATCAAAATTAATCTTTTATTTTTTTTATCGCCAAATTAATTTATATTAATTAGTAAAGTATTTGAAGAGAAATATGAAAACGATTTGAAAATAGTTAATTTATTGTCTTCTTTTAGATGCAATTTAAGTTTAAAGATTCAATCGCTACGTCAACTAGCGACAACTGTCATAATGCTGTCATTAAATGGAGGAAACTTTGAATGTTAGACTTTAACTTTGAATAACTTTTGGATAAATTAAAGTAGCGCTAAATAATTTCCAGATTTTCATTCTTAGAATGATCTCTTATACATACTAACAAATTAGGGTTATGTCTAATTTGACACTATAATAGAAAAATGGCCAAAGATTTAAAAAATTATATTTCCGTGTAGCTATTGCGACTTTAAGACTATAAATAAAATTTAACTAACTTAAATTATATCAGATTAAATTAAACCTTACCGCCATCAAAAGTCCATATGATTCGCGTATGGCACCAAAGCACCCCAGGAAGGCAATCACAAAGACGATCACTCCGACGACAATCAAAATAATGCTGGAAGTCTGTACGGATTGAATCTCCTCAATGCTGCCCTGATGCTTGAAGCCGGCGAGCACCACGCTGCCGAGGACGATCAGCAGGATGCCCGTTATCTGCAAGCAATATCAGCGCAACATCAGCTGCAGTCAACTCAATCTTTCTTCCACCCCCCCAAGCGTGCCGATGTCATGCATGCCACCCCATTATTTTCGTATTTTCGCAATAATTTAAAGCACATCTTTGTACGACGCCGGATAGCGATGCGGCGTGCAATAGCAGCGTCGCGGATGACAAGCGCACGCCGGGTCCGGCTTCCACGTGAACGGATCGCAGCGAAAGTATCGATAATGCGTGCAGTTCTTATGGAAATCCGCGAGGCCCTTATCGCAGGCTGTGCGACCATCGAGAGTGACGCGCTCGCCGTACCACCGCGGCGGGTACGTGAAGATGCTCGGCGGCTTCGGCAGCAGCGGCAGCGTGCAGTCCATCACCACGCAGGCGTCCGGATCGGTGGTCTTCATTTCTCGGCACAAGAACATGTTGATGATCAAAAGTAGGAGGCTTTATCGAGCATGTGACTAGTACAACAAATTTGGTGTGACTAGCGCTTTGGATTAGGCGAATTTTACGCAAGTGACAGCAGCCAACCGACGTATAAACAACATTTGTCAAAACGAGTCTTGAAAGCCTGCTTTGATTCACTAGGATAGTTTGATTTTATTATGATTATATTTTAATTAATATACCGTGAAACCAACGTTTTACGGAAAGTCATGGGAGCAACAATTTTTCCGTTATTGATAGATTTTTGCATATTACTGGACATTGCATTCACATCAGGAGAGATTTTTGGGAGGTACGGAGGCAAATGGCAAAAAAAGTATTTTACCCGGCGGTTCGGCATGTGGCAGGTTACTTTCTAATCTTTAATTTTGCGATAAATATCGATATATTACGTTAATAATAACAGTTTCATTAAATCATATCTGATTAAATTCCACATTATCTCACGTAAAATTATTTGCAGAAGAAGAGTTGTAAAGTCGCGGAGCTCCACACAAGGAGTTTAAATCGATGACAACTTAACAGATGAACGTATAACTGTTGGCAATGATTTATTTGAATGTTTTCAGAGAACTATAGTAATAAATTTGATCGATATTTTTATTGTTAAACTGGATTTTTTAGTTGTTTTACTGGAAAATCATTAAAGTATTTCTTCTAATTCTTAAAGTAAATCGTTAAAGTATTTCTTAATAGTTGCATTTCTTTAAGTACCCATTTAAAATTACCCCGACCCACTGGGAGTGGGGATGAGGGGTTGAAAATTCCACGAACATTTTTCCTCCATGGAATGGTTACAGTTTGATTACCTTCAATTTTTTCGTAGGGGGCTTATTTCTTGAGATATTTGAAGTTTTCACGTTAAAAAACTCATCCGGTATATATCCATATATCAACCTAAGCTTCGCAAATGCTACCATTAATGATCGATATTTTAATTTTTTTTAAGTTTTTAACCTCAATAAAAAGCAAAGCTTATTCCATTTTAAATTGCATTCTATGACAATATTTTTTTTATAATAATGACTTTTGTCCAGCCAAGTAGCGCAGTGGTATGGTTGATAACTACTGCCCACATGGTCCCGAGTTCGATTCTCGGTGGGGATGCATAGTAAAGTGAATTCTTCGTCTTATCAATAGTATTTGCCTCTAATATGACTAATTACATTGAACAAGAATTTGTAGCCATGTATTCGCAGTGTAAGTATTTTCCATGTTGTAAACAATTTCGATAATTTTAAATATCTTTAGGAATAGAAATATACTACTTCTAGGTCTCTTATTTTCACACTTTCCATACTTTTCTTCTTCTTGTTTCTACCTGCGTAGCCTTCGTAGGAAACCCAGGACTTTGTCATAGCTTTCGCTTTCATTCCTATTCACTCACTCTTACTTACTCTTACCTACTCTACTATGTTTTCTCTCTCTCTCTCTCTTACCTATCGCTATCAGAGGGAACTTACTCAGCTATTTCTCCACCACCATTATACCTCCCTACCTTTCTGTATTTCGCTGAGCTGGCTTGAGGAGTTGAATGAATTTCGATTCATTCTGTCTCCAGCTCTGAGTAAGTTCACATCCATTTTTCTCTACCGATATTTCTCGCATGAAATCGTGAGTGAACTTGTGTAACGTGTACTATGACTCCATTTTGAACTTCATAACTTTCGTGTGTGAATAAAGAAGTTTGTACTTTCGAATACGTGTTAATAAGAAGACGTCCAGCCAAGTGGCGCAGTGGTATGGTCGATGACCACTGTCCATGTGGTCCCGGGTTCGATTCTCAATGGGGATGCATATTAAAGTGAATTCTTCTTCTTATCAATCGGGTTAGCCTCTAATATGACTAATTACATTGAAAAAGAATTGAATTGAGCTAATGACCATAGCAGTCGATGCTCGGTAAAATCAAACAAAGAAAAAAAAAACGTGTTAATTTGTGAGCATCATTGAACCCGCGTATCACACACCCACAAATTGAATAGAGCTAATGACCATAGCAGTCGATGCTCGGTAAATCAAACAAAAACAAACAAAAAATAATGGCTTTAATTTATATTTTACTGAAACTTTTTAAAAGAAACTAAAAATAGATATAATAATCCCACAATTTATACCAGTTATAAAATGTAATTATTCACAAAATAGCTACTATTAAATATACTTAGGTTAGAAAAAACTACACGAAAGTCCAAACAACGAAGAATTATTAAAGTGCAGATTAAAACGAATCAACTTACACAGAAAATAACGTTGAATGCAAACAAGAGATACTTGACAATACCCATTCCACAAGACACCATCTTGAATAAGTTTTTTTACTTGCTTTTTTTTCAAGTAGAATTGTAATTTCGGGAAAATTTTCCGGCAACACTACTAACGCATCGCGTGTATTCGGATGAAAGTCACGCTACGAAATGACGCGCGATAGCGACAACGCACACATTCTCCCTCCAGGTTTTCCCTCCATATTTTCCCTCCATTTGTTGCCAGTCACCCCGAAAACAAATGCTCGAGAACTTTCATTAGTAAACTAAAAAAATGTTCTGGAGAGGTTTTCTTTAGTTGGTTAATTTTGGTTTTTATCGATGTACTTCTTTCTGAAAGTATTATATGATTAGAGTAAGTTATAGATATTCAAAAGATATGGAAGAAGATGATATATCAAAGAGTGTGATATGGATTTGATGTATTTATAGCATTGGTTAGATATTTGCTACAATTTTCTGCGATTAGCATCGCCTCATTTTACAGTCGTTGTTCGGATATGATTCAATCTTGTACAACTCAAGCACAGTACCCTCGAGTGTTTGTTTGGGATGGTAGAGTGGGTTTTTGGCGGGAAATGAAAAGGAGCCCACCTTGAGCGGACATCTTGGATCACGCTCCTTCTGTCGAGGGCGCATCTCCTGCACAGTCTTCTTTCGATACGAAGGCGGTCGAGGTTCTTGCCCCTGAAGTCCATTATGATGCAGAATCTCGTCTGGTTCCTCTTCTGAATCTTCCTCGTCGTCATTGCTCTTTGGCCGATGCTGGCGCCTGTTCATCTGGCAGAAAATTGGCGGGAGTGCGATATACGTGCCGTACAAAAACTGTGGTTGCGTGCACACCTCATCATTCGGTGCTTCCCCCTCATTAACCTCTTTAGCAGCCGTTCCCTGTGCCGGATCATTTTTATCACTTTCCTCCATCTCAAACCAGTACTATAAATAACCGTGATGTCTCTGGCCCAAAGTCATCGCGAATTGCGATGAATTGCGATTGTCTTCCAGTTATTGTCAATCACTTTGACAATTCGTCAGCAGGGACAGCTTGGATGCGACGTCAGTATCAAAATTTCGTGCAATCATGCATGATCAAATTTAGGCAATTGCCTCGCCAGTTCGTCATCGCACAGTGCACTATCATACCCACCGCCCCCTCACATCTCAGGTGTCCTCGACAACTAGCACATCGTTATTGGAAGCGAAGATGTCGTCGCTGTTGAACGCGAGCGTGAGTCGCTCCAATATCCACGAGTTTCAGGATCCGGAGATTCAGGACATCCCATGTAATCACACGCCCGAGGGGAGCTTCTTCTGGCAACGGCTGCGCGAAGGCGGCACCCAGCCGAATGAGTACTTCCGCGTGGAGGCCTACTCGAACTCGCACTGCGGCGAGGGCGGCGAATCGCGGAGGCCAGCGAAGAGGGCCCCAGAGAGTGTTCCACCACCTGCTACACCCCTCATGCCCGAAGCGACACCGCAGCCTCTTGAGGTGCCACCCTCTGCGCATGAACCTACTCAATCGCGCCACTCATCCTTCGAGGACATGCAAAAGAGGCGCATGAAGTGGGTGTACAAGTACAACATTTAAACGCTTTTGATTTTAATTAAGCATAATAAATTTTTAATGTTTTAATGATGTTATATTTGAAATGTCAGGAATTCTAGGTTAGTCCAATGAGGGAGTCAGGGCAGGCAGATATTTGTTTACTCAGAGACTCTTGATTCCTCCTTCCAGTTTAATTTGTGTAGGTTCCAGGTGAGCAAATAGGGAGGTATTATTAATCGTTAAGTTTGCAGAGATTTGGTGATTTAGTAGGGTCTGGGGCGAATATCTAATACCTTCTGTTCTTCCTTGCCTAGCTTCCTTCCATTTTAAAGCGTATAGTGACCACAAGATGTCATCGCTTTCAGACCCAACAAATGTGAACTTCAGTTAGGGTAATGCCTCACTTCGCTTCGCTTCAATTCTTAGTACGCCTTGTCAGACCAATGTAGATAGGTTGTTTCTACGATTTGCTTTGTCCCCTCTTAAATACATTGGTCATACAAGACAAAACCAAAGCGAAGCCTCGCAATGCTCTTAGAATGCACGTCGCCTTATAGAGATTGTCTTGGGGAGCGGACATCTTCTTTTATTCCACACAGTCTTTTTTCGATACGAAGGCGGTCTTGGTTCTTATCCCTGTAGCCAATTGTGATGCAAAACTTCGTCAGATTCCTTTTCCCATTCCTCCTCGTCGTCTTGGCTCTTTGTTCGATAGTGACGCAATTTGGCAGAAAATTGGCGGAGTGTAATATACGAGCCGCACAAAAACTGTGGTTGCGTGCACCTCTGATCATTGATCAGGCTATACCAAAGCTATATAATCTTCAGCATCATAAGCATATAATCTTCAAAGGACACCTATCATATCTGTTTAGAGAACTGCTGAGTGGTCCTACGACTATAGGACCTCATTCTAGGGAGAAGTGACAGGATCCTAGTCCGTATAATCCATATCGTCATTTTCCTTCGATCAAACCTACTACCAGCAGTTCAATCAGTAAAAAATCAGATGTTCAAGACACCCAAGATACAAGTGAGCTCAGAAACCCCGGATCAAGACAATCTTGGCCATCTTCTACTTCGGGGGCGGATCAAGCCCATTGGCTGGTGCTGGTTCAGATAGTGCGAAGGCCTGCCCAACCTCACCGTCATAATCAACATCATCTTTTGGCTTCAATCGAACGTACTGCTAGCAGTTAAATAGACCAAGAGTTACCTCTTCAACACATCCATGCTAAAGCCCATCATCCTCGTTGACGCTGTGAATAACTCAAAAAACCCGGATCATCGCAATCACGCCCGTCTAGCGTAAACTTCGGACGGGGGCAAACAGGTCGACTCGGTGCATTGAAACAATCATCCGCCTCCTCCTCATCCCACTGCATCTGTTTCCAAGTCTGAGGACTGTCTGTTGGATACTTGGTCGGCAGTTTCGTAGGACAAATAGGGCATGCAATAGCTGGTGGTTTACAAACATCGTGGGCTTTATTCCGCGCCGGAGACGTATCAAGACCATTAGCCGGTGCTGATGCAGTTGGGGTATTGGCATGGTCAACCTCACCGTCATAATAAGCACCTCGACCCAGTTGAAAGAAGTTCGGGGGCACCATAATAAACGTACCATGAACCCAGACTGGGCGCACGCATATATTCCCCACAAGATGTGTTCCTGCCGGACATTTCAGATCAGCAATGTTGCACTGATCTGCGTCATCTCCATTTTCACACATGATGAAAAGCTAGAAGAATTCTTGAACGGTGAATTTGAATATGATTGATGTTTTGCCGAAAATAAACGAACAGAAATGTTGCTACGTTACTAAAGCTAGAATTGATTTCCTGTCACACCTTGCCCCCCTTACAAAAGGATGGGCGGTGGTGCGTATGGTGACCGGAAGTAGATGATACAAACATTGCGCATTGCATTTAACCACGATCGTCACCATGGTTAAAATGGGGCAAAGTTCTCATGAACTCTTTCGATGTAAACCAGCACAATACGTAACAAAAAAGGAAAATTCACTTATTCTTTGTGTGCATTATTTTCGTTTCTTATTTCACTCAAAATGAACGTCATAGAGTAAATTAATGGAGACTTAAGTATATTTAAAGTACATAATGTATATACATATAATCTGTTCCAACAAATTCCTTTTCTATACTTCATAAACATATTAAATAATTATCTTTGGCATAATTTATATTTAGGTTATGTCCTGTTATAATCATCATATCTAGTTAACCTAGATTCAGCTTGTTAATTTGAATAAAATATCAAAATATATATAAAAGCAATTTATTAATAACGATAATTTCACATTTATAAGCGTTTTTATAATAGTATTTTTTGTATACTTCTTAAATATGTTCATATATATGTTTATAAATTTTTAAAATGTTTTAACACTCGATAAACTCTCCAATTTTGATTAACATGCAATTATCCATATCTTTAGTTTCATTTTTAGGTTACATGGTTTTTATACTACACAAATAGAGGTTATGATAGGTTATGCATTGTGTAGAAGCGATAACAGAGGGTTTGCAATGATTGAGGGTGGTTATTGATTTGAGGTTTTATTATTCACTGCGGTTTTTGATAACTGACGCCAACCAACATGCGAGAATTATGCCAGCCAACTAGAACAAGAATCAAATATAAGATTACATATATTAATAATAATATAATATTACGCCATGTTTCATTATAAACATTATAAGAATATAATTAAGTCCTGGAATTATAGAGTTCTTTCACGGTGTTAATTTGTTTAATTAATGTGTTAATTAGGTCTTGAAATTAGGTTATTTCCCTTGTGTGCGATTTCGGTTAACTATCCACACCCCTATTTTACATATGAATTAACGAAATGTTGTTTTAATTGTTTCATACATGCAAATACTACTAAAGTTAATTAAGGTATATAATATTTCATTTTTTTCATCATGATCACACGATGATACTTGAAATTGTCTATAATTAAATGATTTTATTGGGAATGTGTAAATTTGGTTGTATATGGGCTGTTTAAAGGTTTACCTGGAGGAAAGCAATGCCGATGCCGACACCGATTAAAATCTTCGCGTTACTTTCGGCCTTGGTTTGCAGTTTTGCGTAGCATCCCTCAGAATATATGATCTCATCTCCAATGGCTGCGTCCTGGCAGTGGAAGTCCTCTGGGGGATCAGCGTTATCACGCACTGCATGACAACAGGTATAAGGACGACGTTTGGATGGCCAGTCTGTGGGTGCGTCAACACCGCAACATTCCAACTAATAGAAAAAAATTAATTTTCATATAATAATAGAAAAATATTAATTCTAATAGAATATTAGTTTACATCAATTTAAAAGATTTGGTTTTAGATTTTAAATTAAAAAACTGCCAGTGGCATCTATCGGCCAATAGCTAAATGAATGCATAAAATTGATGACAGTTACAGATTTCTGTACTACGATTGAAATAAAGTTTTCTGTAATAATTCGATTTTTTTAATAGTTTGTTTGAAATTTCTTTCGTAGATGGCTCTGTAACTCTTACCTTAGTTTGAATATTATCCCATGCTAAACGGTCTGCTTTGCTATCATGATATTTTTCCATCGAGGTACGCAACGTATCTTTCATTATCATTTGGAAATCGCTTTTGTATACCGCAGCAGCGATACCCACAGCCAACTCAACAATGAAGATGATCAATAGGAACACAGCAAACTTTAATTTTAACAAATTGTTATTAAAATATTAAAATAAACATTTTCTACTTACAGCAATGAGGAGATAATAATTCTCCCGAATAGCTCCATAACAACCGAGGAAGGCAACAAAGAAAATAATGGCGCCAGCAACAATCAAAACTATAGGTGGCGCTATTATTCGACTTTCCATAAAATGCTTATATTCAGAGACATCTGCGAGAACGATTGATCCGGCAATGATCAATCCGATCCCAGATATCTGAAAAAGCAAGTTTTTAAAGTTTTTTTCTCCGAAAATTCTACTATACCTAAATTTAGTCTACTTAAATCTGTTTAAGTCTACTTAATTTGTTTACATGTTCTTAATAAGAATAATCTACTTACAGCAAAAAGAAGATTAAAAATGAACAAAAGATATTTGACCATATTCGGGGTGCAACCCTTCATGATGCCGCGTTTGTAGGCTTCTTTGCGAAAAGTTGTAAGGACCAAATTCAGCAAAAACTGTCGGAGTTGGAAAAGTTTTGTCAACTTGATGGAACCCTCCCCCATTCGATGTGGTCGGTGGGAAAGTTGGACGCGTACTGACTGAGCGTCTCGGCAGACCGCCGTCGGATTTTCTCAGGCTTTTCATCGATTGCGCAAAAGGAGCGCGCTTTTTCGCAGGACGCAAAACTCACCCCCTCGGACAAGGGCCGCTGGCCATTGGTCGAATTTGAACGGTTTGTTGTTATCCATGTTACCATGGCATTCAATTTGCAGTATTCGTATAGTCGTAATTTGCAAAGTACTTACTATTCATTAGAGAAACATTCCTTATGCCATTTTTATTGCAGGAGTATAAATTTTATTCAGATTTGCATTTAGTTAAACACAATTGTTGTAATTTTTGTAATTATAATAAATAGATATGGGAATAATGACAATTGTAATAACAAGTGTTATTCAAATTTTTGACTTTATAGACTGTTAATTAATTCGAGTTGAATGTACCTAAGAATGTTATTTTCGGCATGAATTTCGATGATTGTGGTGGATTAATGTCATTATCCTTTGTTCCATGCATAGGTCACCTCGGGTTAACCCTTTTGTCTGTGGGTGAATTTGAGGGGTGGGTCGAGAATCGCGTGATTTCATCGTGCAATCATTACTCGCTCACGGTCAAGCGAATGGGAATTACTTTCATGTGCCATAACCGAAAATGGTTATAGATTTTTGCACTCTTTCTTTTCTTTACTGTTTTTTTGTTAGTTTTCTTTACTGTTTTTTGTTAGTTAAGGTTAGTTCAAGTCGGAATTGTTTGGAATGTCTCATATGAATTAGGACAAAAATGAATAAAAGTGAAGGAAAGAAATGTGTAAGAATAGACATGACGTGAAAGAAGTTCGCATTGGCGATTTGTATAAATTGTTAGTGGTATAGAATTTAATAATGTATGCATTTATGACCTAAAACCTTTCTTATATCTCAAGACTCTGTTATAATTTTTATATTGTTTCTAGAAATGTGTTACCATACGTTACATATTATAGAACTACTGAAATGAATTAATTCATGTTTTATTAATTATTCCAGTCATCAAATTTTAACTTACTTTTTTTACTCTCGTGAATAAGCTTATGAACATTCTATCTTGTGAATATAGTACAATGATTAACATAGTAGTGTAATATCGTCCAGATGTCAGAAATAGGTTGTTGTCGATCTGCATTATTGATTATAATTGATCACTATTTAAATATTATAATCATTCGTTTGTAAGAATAGGCTAATCGAAGTATGGGTCGTAAAACGCATTTTCCCACATTTGTTAGTCACGCAGTAAGATATATTGATTGTGTGTTATGTTGATGGAAGTTAATGAATTTTGAGACATTATGCTACTAATTTCTTTTCTCTTTTGTTTTTTTAGTTATATGACAATCAAGCCGTTCAGTTTGGAATTCACTAGACTTGAACGAGAAAAGTCGCCAAGGATCGGTGTTATTTAAAAAATCATAAATTAATTTGTTCTAGATCTGGATGTAAATATTTTTATAATATTGTTTTCAAAAACATGCAATTAATCTGATAACGAAATAAAAAGTCGGTAATGAAAGCATGCGTTTTTCATTAGTGCTTATTTAAAACAATAAAAAAAACATTTAAAAATATTGATATATTATTCTCCATACATTATAAACTACAAGTATGAAAATTTGTATATTTTGAACCCTAAAATTCGGCCAGGAGTATGCCGACAAAGTGGCGTAGTGGTAGGGTCGATGGAAGTGAATAAGAAGATCATGGTTTCGAATCCCGCCGGGGTCGTATGTTTTTCCTTTCTAACGGGTGCTCGTGAGTCGTGACTCGAGCACGGGTTCGCCGCTTCGCGGCGAACCATAAGGATCGCAACCCACTAGGAAACGAACTACCGCCGCGAAGCGGCGGTTGACCATTCTATTTTGCTAAAATGTATGATTAAAAATACCATTGGAAAAAAATTATCGCTTTTGCTCAACCCCGGCGGGAATCGAACCCGCAGCGGCCAAACAGCAAGCACACGCCCTAACCACTAGCCCAACATCCTAACCTCTTACCGAGAGGTCCCGAACAGTATAAAAGTGGTATCTAACGAAACAAAATATACTCCTATGAGAAAATGTAAAAACATCTTGAAAGGTTTAATAGTTTTCGAGAAATACAATTAGTAAAATTAGAGATTAGTTTCTTACAATTAGTAAGAAAATATCTCTATCAGGTTTAATAGTTTTCGAATTTTAAGAATTTATTTAACACTTATGTTTCAAAAAAG
This sequence comes from Mimaenictus wilsoni, assembly GCA_027575185.1. Classification (NCBI taxonomy): domain Eukaryota; kingdom Metazoa; phylum Arthropoda; class Insecta; order Coleoptera; family Staphylinidae; genus Mimaenictus; species Mimaenictus wilsoni. Next base: position 14,815 of record JAODAC010009626.1, read on the forward strand.
AAAAATTACACAATTTTCAAAGCGAAGAAATTTTCTGACCATTCGATTACACATACCTAAAATTAATAATGACTCTACAACTATTAAATTAACGCCAAAAATAACTAATTCCGGCATAAAACGCAAAATCGATGAAGCACATTAAGTCGAAGCCGACAAAATCGTAACGACGTTGACCCGGTCAACATACACTTACCTTTCGCCTTTATTCTCTAGTTCTCTAGAAATTTGCGTAACAAAAATCACACATTTGAATAAGAAAAATTACGCATAAATTTAACAAAGAATAATATAATTTGTTTATTTGCGCTTGTAACAATTTACAAATAGAATGTGTCTCATCTGATGTCTATCTAATGCTTAATAAATTGCTATTGCAAAGCAAAAATAAGTATTTACATAAAAAAGAAAATGGAATCTCCTCGTTTCTTTGCACATTCCTCCTTTGCTCCACAATCTGTCCACACACACAAAGTTGCTCTAATTCTAATAAATGTCATTTCTGTTCATATATAGGTTTCTATAAAAATATAAAAATTATTTGCGTCCTTTGCGTCAATGCGACTCAACTCTCTGTATAAACTAAGTATGTACAAACTTCAAGAATTAATTATAAGCAGTCGGCGCATTGCGAATATATAAATTACAAACAAAAGATTTGAGAATTTCGTCTTGTGGTGCAAGATAAAAATAAGCGCAATTGTGCGTTCGCTTAGTGGAGCCCCAACCGCCTGTCAGCGGATGCCAACAAGTGGAATGTAAAAAAATACATATTTAAAAGTTTTGATTCTTCATAAGTTGCTTTTTTAGAAGTTCATCTCTTCGGTGGTCTTCGAAAGACGGTTGCTGTCGATACGACGTCGTTGACTACGACGCACTGCATCGGCCCGTCGATATGGTTCGTTCTTGAGCTCGAGGAGAATATCCTCCAGAGCGCCGTTGTAAACCTCGTCCTGTTGCAACAGTTTCTTTTCTTGAACGAGCCGTGTTTTGTGTTTGAGTTCGTTAATCACAGCGTCCTGTTAGGCAAAAAAAAAACAAATCCGGAGAAAACAAAACACGATTAGGTCAACTCGCAGCCAAATTCAACATCGAACTTACTGAGGGTAGTGCTAGAATAGTGCCAACTAGTGGTCTATGTTCTAAGAGTGTATTGTGTTAGTTGGATGGCATAAGCGTAGGCGTAGGTGCTAAAATTAGATTAGTGGAGAGCCACCTGGCGAAGGTGGAATACATTCAAGGCGTGCTCTAAACGACGCCGAAAGCTGCAGTTCGCCAATGTACGGTACTGTCGTACGCTTCAGAAGATAAAACAAACAAAAAAAGGAACCAATTCAACCGAGGATAGAAACGGCATGCAGAAAAAATGAAGAGAGAAATACCAACATCCAAAGATTTGTGCTGGAAAACGGCATACCTGTTGTTTCTTTTGATTCACTTTATTTTTCTTCTCGACGTTGTTGTTCGATTGATTGCTTTTCAGTGCAGCGAGTTCTAGTCGTTGACGTTTTTCGTTATCTTGATCTGCAGTCTAATAAGAAACGCATAAATGTTTTTTAAACGGTTAAAACACGCATTTGAAATTAAAAATTTTTAATTGAAAAAAATGTTCAAAAAATCTTACCTTAAATGATTTTACAAATCTAACCAATAACGAAAAGAACGATACAGCGTCTGTCGAACGTGGCGATTCAGCAAAAAACTCGACGCACTCTCGGAAAGCATCCTGTGCTGTCTTGGAATCATTCTTCAGTTTACGCAGTTTATCCTCAGAATTCCCCAGAAAATCTCGTAAGATTGGATTTGAGTTTTTCCCGCGCAGTTCGGCCTCCTTTCGTACGGACTCCATGTTCTTCTCGAGATCCTGCACGTCGGTCATGATATTCTCCATCGAAACTATCACAAGAAATAAATTATTCAATTTCCTAATTGTAACAACTTCCCAAACAAAACATTTGAAAAGAATAACATCGTGATCGTAGCTTAGCTTACCCATTGCTGCTTTTTCGATAAACGACAACTCGGAATCAAAGTTGACCAAATCAGGAAAGTTCTGTCGAATTGTGCCGACAATAAAATGTAGCAGCGACGACTTCTTATCATTCGACTTCGTATCGACGAGCGAGTCCAACGACTGCAGCTTGAAACCGTACGCTGGGCCACGTTTGCTGCTGTTGAGATAGTTGCCAAACGCGAGAATCACCTCCAAAACGCTGCGTAACTTACGCGAGTTTTTCACTGAATTTGATGCGGAGATGATCGCATTAATTTGCTGTAAAAACATCAAAAATCTTAATACATATATTCCGAAAACAAATAACTCACAAATAAAAATGAATAACTAAGGAAAAAGAGCAAGCAGGGCAAGAATCTTTTTCGTTCTTATTATGCTTGCTATTTTATCTGTTATACAGGAAAATTGATAAAAAGTTAACTTACAGGTGTAATAAGATGAACATTATCAAAAAAGTTGCCCATAAAGCACATAATCGACAATTTCGCCGAGATACGTTCGACTTTCGCAAGTTGCATTAGGAAACGATCTTCCTCAGTCAAGAGATTCGGATTGCGTTTTTCCGCGACAAAGTCACGATACGCCTTCACTTCCTGCTCGGTGGGTACCATTCGCTGCAGAAGTTCAACGTTCTCCAGGGAAAGAATCTTCAAATCTAGCTGGTTTATAGCATTGACGATCTTCTCCACCGGCAAATTTTCTAGCTTCCGACGTGAAATAGCAATATTACGTAGCCGTGTATGCTCCAGCATTGATATGTTCTCCGGCTTTTTGTAACGCTTACTGGGCATATTTGTCAAACCGTCGACTTCGTTATTGCCATTCAGAAGAGCGCCGACCGTACCAATCTTAAACCTTTCTTCAAATTCGTTAAAATCGATAGCATTATGCAATTTATCATCGTCTAATTCGTTAAATATCGTTCCTCGAACCTAAAATATTCATTTAAGAAAGATTTATTGTTAGTAATTAAAAAACGGTTAAAATAGGGCAAAATTAAGGTTATACTCACTTGTGTGGGTTTTAACGCCATCCAATTTAAGGTAGGCAACTTATGTTTTGTCTGTACTTTGCGCTTAATCGTCATAGCCCCATCTGGGGCTGGCATGAAACCAGGTGCAGGAGGTGGCGGTGGGAAGACCATCATACTTCCAGGTTTCGCAGGTGGAGGGGGTGGACAAGGAGGTGGTGGAGGAGCCACCGGAGGCGCTATGAGTGGCGGCGGTGGTGGTGGGATAACTGGTGTGCTGATTGGTGACGATGCTGATGAAGACGAACTTGGTGGAGTCATATCTGAAACTAAAATTTAATTTTTTGTTATATACGTCACTGCAAAACAAATGGCAAAGAATAAAACTTACGTGTTGCTCCCTTAGGCAACGTCTTCGTAATCGTCTCCAACTCCATGATCTTCGACTCGAGCATACTCTGACGATTCTTCGACTCCTGCTGATGTTGCTGGACGACGCGTCGCAGCGTCGACACCTCCTCCTCGCCCTGCCGCCGCAGCTCGAGCAGTTCGTCGCGTTCGGCTCTTAGCGTGCATAATTCGGTTTCCAACTCCCCAATTTTCGCCAATGCTTCATGCTCGAGGTCAGCGAGCCGATCGTGCGCCTGCCCCAGCTCATCCTCCAGCTCGTTGACCTTCTCCAGCGCCGCCGTCTTCGTTTCGCTATCCTCCATCAGCGCCTGCACGTCGAAGACATTATCAAGGTACGCCGAAATCTGGACCTGCAGCTCCTCGCTCTCAGTGAGCTTCAGTTGCTCGAGGTACTCGTCGAGGTGCAGCGCCGTGAACTCATACTGCAGATGCACGCGGAAGTTCATGTTCTCCACAGAGTGTACGATGATGTTCACAAACTGCATGCATGCCACCTAAAAATGCGCCAACACAATCATCATTACACATGCGTTTGTAAATATAACCAATACTTTGCTTGACATTTGACAATATTATATAAATGGCAAAGAAAATGAAAAAAAAAATGATGAATTGAAAACTTACCATAAATTCAATATGAAAAAGTTCCGGATTGAGAAAATACTCCATGAGCGTTTGAAACCGATGTACTTCTTTAAGAACCTCTTTGAAGTTATCAAACGCGGATAGAATAATCTCATGGCCACCCTTTACCAAGCAAATGGCTGCCAGAAGCTCCAGGACAAGAGCCTTAGTACGTAGACTTTTATGCATCAAGCTAAGCGCAATACAATTGATGGCCTCCCTGTGTTGTATCACCATATTGAAGCCATACTATAAAAAAGCATAAAAAGTCAAAACAGCGCCAGCTATGGCCAAAACCAAAGCTACCTTATTATTCATGATGGCACGCATGCACATAATGCACACGTGAATGTCATCCTTGCTCTCTCCCATGTTTAGCTTCGCAGCATGCTTGGAACGCCTCTTGATGCTCGGACTGTCCGTCATCTCCAACGCCGGCCGAATATAGCCATTATTGAAGGACTTATCCGTGCTGGCCCCGATGGTGGCATTCATCGTCGTATTATGGTTCAGCTGTTCCTCGCTCTCGCTGCGAAATTCTGCAATGCGTTGCTCATGTCGCATCATACCGAGACGAAAATTCAGATAATCGATCAGCACGTCCAGACCGAGATTATCATCGTTTAGAAATTCACGTACCCACCTGAACATAACCAATAATGTCATGTTATAATAGTTGAATGACATGTTAAAACAGTTGTATAACAAAACTAACAGCACATAGATAAGGTTATGTAAAAACTACTCACTCAATATGATTCGTACGTAGAGATATTTCCAAATCTCGTAGAACCTGCGTGGATGTTGACTCACCAACCATTTTCCTTTTCTGTAAAACAAAAAAATCTATAGAAAACGTTAACATAGTTTAACATAGTCTATAAATTAAAAACACAATGCCTGTTTTGTGTTGATTTAACACTCATAACGAATACGAACGAATGCTCAGCCGTTGATGGAAATAAACACTTGATGTAATTTCCTTCCACACAACTCCTTTTTTCCTATATAATATAATATTCCTACAACTCTTTTTCTACATCAACAACACTTGTCTTACAACAGTGTTCAGCCAGTGCCTGCATGGAGGATTTACAATTTCATCATTCGATTCATGAGGTTCGCAGATGTGGCCGGCCGAAACGAGTTTATTGCGTTCATTGCCTATATTCGGTCTGTTTACTTTCCGAGCATCTATTTCCAGTTATAAGAACCGGAACTGCATACACTATGTCCTAATAAAGCCTTTACATAAGGTTATGTCATAACGCAGACTATACTTGGTTGCCTGCCTATCACGCAATATTTAATATATGCAACCACAATTTCCTATCGAAGTTGAGAATAGAAGTTAACCTTGACATTTACTTCTATTCATGTAGATAAACATGCAAAACAACTACAATCTTGATAAGTACGAAGTAAGTTGAACTTTCGTGTATTTTATTTTCAAAAGAAAAGTTATGTAAATTTATATATTACTAGCTTATTACTTAGATATTAAAATACACAAAAGAAAAATATAAAACTTACCCGATGACTTCGTGATGCCTTCGGATCGAGATAGGTTTTCAACTTGTTGAGATAGTACGATGGTGGATCTTTCGCATGGACCATTTCCTATAATTAAATATAGAAACTCATAATAATTTAATTTTATAACTTTCATGATGTGTATATACCACATCTAAGTATATACGCTCGCATAGTGATAAAAACTCAGTGCCATCTAGTGGCCAATATATGTAATTACACATCGTTCTAGAACATTCTTATTATATCTAATTACCAACAAGGTAATTTTATCATAAACCAAGTGGAATTGCTTTGGAGGTTTTTTCAAAACAAGGATAGGATTCTAATTCAAGACAACAATATGCGCAAATCTAATTGTAAGAACATGCAATACATTAATACGGTACCAGCCGCGTAAAGTCAAGTTCGAAATGGTGACTCGAGTGTGCTAATAATAATTCCATGAAAATAAAGACCCCGGACAAACTTCCAGGCTCGTCGCGACGCTATGACGCCAGCATAATACATACACATTCCCAAGAAGACGCGTAAAACATGTTAAGTATATAGGCCTAAGTTCCGTCGGATGCACACAGACGCAGGGATGACTCAACCAATTCGTTCAAAGTTCAAAATTTCATACATGTCTCCATACAATCATACATAGTATGCAATCTAAATTTGTCTCCAAGACTCAAATTTAAGTCTTAAGTCTTTTTAAAAGATAGTTTAAGTCAGTTTTAATCCAAATATAAGTGACATATGTCACTCATAAAAATATCGAACAGTGCTGCCATCTAACAACCGTCACTTTAAAAATCTTGATTAATGAACTCGTATTGGGCATCTAATCATATTCTAGTACTTCTAACTAGAACATGATTAGATGCTTGACGAATGCTTTTCAAACATTATCGCTATAAAAATACAAAGGTGACGAAAGCTATTATATATCGATTGTGCTTCATGCGTACAAGACTGCTAATTATTATGTACATGCTACATTCAGCAGAGAGACGACGTCATTTGCATACGCAAAGTTGCTTCAACCCGCCCGTTGCCGTTGAGGCATGCAGTGCGTAATTTTCGCATCGGTTCCGCGTGAAATATCGCAACTGAAGAGAGGCGATTGAATTATGTGATGCACCCAGCTCTAAAATGGTTATTACAGTTTTTTGCGTATTTTATACGCGAGTGTATCGCTGAGGTCGTAATCGAACACTGAGCATCCTTGAACGCAATGAAATCATCGTGATCATTGTCGGAATTGCCATGACAAGTGTTGTGTGATTTCATATGGTTTATTACTAACAAAAATTTGTACGACATTCAAGAGAGGTTATAGTTTAAACATAGCTATAAATAGAAATATGATACATTGTGATAGGTGTTGCGAGTTAAATTTGATTTCATATCGATATTATGGACGTGCTGCCATCTATATACCATTTTCTTTAATATTCATTGTCCTATTCTGTTTTAGCATGGTTTAATTAACTAATAACGTTGCAATTGTCGTAACTAACGCCATCTATGACTGTTTGGGTTAACTTTTCATGGTTTAGAACCCACCAATTATATCTATAAAATATTTAACACATTTTATAGATACTATTCAATCATATGCGTTTAAACTTATGAAATACATTGACATACATCTATAATACGTAAATAGTATTTAATCAAACTCTATTAATTATAGTCAATCAAATCGTCAAACGCACGAAGCGTCGATTAATAACCCTATCATCGATGCAGGGGCCTCCATGTGCAATCGTCAATTGCCTGACCTAGATAAAACGCCCAATAAACCTAGGAATTGCGTACTACGCGACGTACGCCTTGCAATCGCGGTGTGTAATTACTGTAGTTAATTTCCGCGTGCGCGGGAGATGTGCACTTTGTGCATGTTTCAGTGCATAACACGCTGCGGCTAATGCCGATTATTTTAATGTTGCGTTGAATTCGACGAATGCAAAAAAAAACTCGGCGCACAAAAGTGAAAGTCATAAATTGGCGCATGACTTCATATACCGCAAAATAAGTCACAAGAATTAACCGATTCTTGTTATCCTATTTTGACAGTAAAATTTTTAAAATATAACTTAAAATAAAATATAGCTCAAAATAAAAGACTCGTAGCCAAATTCCTATGATAACTTAAATATACCATAACCAGTGACGCCATCTGTTTGAGATTTTCGAAAACGAGGTTCGGGAATTTTCAGAAATAAACCACATTCACGAAATGACTCTAGAAGAAAAAAAATGCTATCACAGAATTTTCCTCATATTTCCGTAGATATAGAAATATGCATAAACTATGTGTTTATCAGTAAAACTGGTTGGAAAACAACGATAACAACTCATGACTAACGTAACGAACGATTGAGTAGTTTGAGCATGTTCTATCGAAGGTTATACTTAAATATTGCAAATATACTTGACGAATGACTCACTGCAACTTCCAATTTCTAATTGTTTGCACAATATTTGCATTTATAAAACCCTCTCTTATCCTATGGTCATGTCATCATCCTATTAATTACCACTATTTAATTATTTAAAAAACCATGAGAACAAAGGCTAAAACAATGCAACACACGCAATTTCAATGTGCATATATTACGGTAATTGCACATATAAATGTTAATTTATGTAGCCCTTAAGTAGGTCAAGAATATTTTCTGTCTGTAAAGTATGTAAAATTTATAAATACGAAATAAAATTTTCTATATGTTGTATTACTTAAACTTGATTTAAGCCTTGCTTAAATCACAGACAGTAAGCAATAAAATAAAGTAAGAAAGATAAAATTACACAAGCGCAGCAGTCTAGCGATCGCCGCCAGCGATGGTTGGGTATTAAAAACGTTAGATTTACGAGACACGAAATTTCGAGGTGTGGCCCTCTCTTCACCACGGTGCAACTAAATAATAAACTAAATAATCCCAGAACTCCACCCGCCACCGCCCAGTTTCATTTAGATACTATGTGTCTGATTAGTCTACTAAAGAAGTCGTGCTAACGTTAATTTAATGTTATTCGCATAAAATGGCGGAAGTTTCGCAGGAAAAAAACAGAATTGCATGTTGAAAACATCAAAGTTTTGCAAAAACAATAATTAAACAAAATTGTAACTTGTTGCTTAAAATTTTAATGAAAATTGAAAAAAGCGCAAACTATTGGTAGAAATTGAACACCTACGGGTTTAGAACCTAGTTAAATACTCTATAGTTTCTAAAACCTTCAAAAATGGACCTGATTTGAATTTTTAAATAATAAACAATAAGCGTAATGCGAAATCATTTAGTTTTACTATCAAGATGTGCTATATTTCCAAATTTTGATTCTATTGCGAAATTTCGACGCAAGAATGTTTGATTCCCAGAAATCAAATAATGTCTCAAATATAACTTCTAATTTTCATTGCAACACATCTTATTGCTCATACCATAACTATATTGTCTCACAATAGGGCGTTCATGCAACGTCCGCCTTCGATTTGATTGAAAATTTTATACGTACCGTTCATATATTAAAATGGTCTCTGTTAATGGGATTTTTCGCGTTTTTGATCCGTTAATAGAAACTTGAAATATTTTTTTCGGCGTTCCACCCACCTATGGGGTGCCTGTTCACCGCTCTGAACACTGTGCATATGGTTTTTTCCGAGGACCGTTGCAAGCGGAACACCCAACTTTCGTTCGCGTTTTTACCGCGAAGTCAGACGAGTTCACGGACGGAGCCGCAGCAGCTTGTTGAATGGGGAGACCCAGTGGTCACCCGTCCAACGCGTAGCTACGTCCAGCGTTACTTAACTGCGGTGATCTCAGCTCCACAACACGATCATATTTCCCCCATGAATTGGTTACTTTTTGATTATCCACAATATATTCGTAGAGGGCTTATTTCTCGAGATATTTAAAGTTTTCTCGTTAAAAAACTCACCTACAAAAATCACCTTAAAAAACGCACATACAAAAATGTTCATATAAATCTGAGACGGACAATTGAGACACTCCCCTAGACATTCTTAAAATCAATAACATGTATTTAATTGTGAACATAATGATTAAATAAAAATATATTTATTTTACTTTTTATACTATACTAAGACTATCATCAAAGTTAAAAAAATAAAACTTACCTGATCACAGATAATATCCCACTTCTTCTCCGAGTCGTAATTCCTGAGTAACTTCGCTTTATCCGGTGGCAAATCCATAGAGGCCTGAAACAAATGATCGAATTCAAAACACGTCAACAGACACTATTTAACAACGTACACTTTTGTTTTTAAACCGATGTTTTTTCTCATTAAATAGCACAAAACAAGTTGGTAATTAAAGATCGTTAAACGACTGTTAAGCCATTTGTAATTGCTTTCAAACACAAAAGGAACAATTAAACGGTCAGTAAAAACTTGTTAGTAAAAACAATATAGTTGAGAAGCTTATCAGACCTTATCAGATTACAAACTTTACATCTTTATATTTTTCCTGTTTTGTCTGCAGTAGAATGACTAAATCCAAAGTGACAACAAGTCCTCATCGTACAGTTCTATTGAAGTGCAACTGTTGTCTGAAGTGCATTTATTGCTTTTTTTAACGTGCATTATTTCGGCGTATAATTACGATGACAAACAAACAAACAAAGCAATTCGTTGCAACAGTGATTCTCAGCGGTGCATAGCGATTGGTCGTGGGTGCACGCCATGACGAATTAAGACGTAATTTGTTTCTTTTGTTCTGGACTCTTTTGCGATGGTTTTAAATTGATTTCTCCGTTGATTGCAACGCGGAAGTTGGAACTATTAACACCTTTCAATTATTTACAAACAATAAGATGTGAAATATATTTTAAAAAATTGCGTCTAGATTGACATGTCTAGACCAAATGACCATAATATATGACCAAATTTCGTTATTTAGTAAGAGCGATATTTTCATTTTTCGATAGTCAAATTCTGAAATATCGATATGGGGATATTGTCGGAATAAGCTTTATAAAAATCAGTCGTTTGGTGACCCGAGCTCTACGGGAAAGACAAAATTGAATCTCGATTTTCTCGATATCGATATTTATCGAAACTCAAAAAAAAATGTCGATATTACGTTATCATCTGACAGATCTACAACCTAACAAAACTGAGAAAATGCATGGTCATTGATCAGTACCCTTGGCACTGATCTGCTCTTTGGATGGGAAGCTTCAGATACCTGGGGCAGTCCCCCTTCAGGGATTTTCCTGTCCTGGGAACTTATCAGTAGAAGGCTTAGGGCTTTAAAAAGTGAAGTTTTGTTGAAATGTTTGGCTCTTCCGACCCAAAAGGTTGCCGACCCTTAAATACAAGTAAATAGAATAAGATGTGCAACTGCCCTGTTAATAATTTGGCCCGAATTAGCCCTTTGAGAAAATTGGCGGGAAAGTAATGTTTGAAACTATAGACCTTCTGATGCCCCACTTGCGGCCGATTTGTTTACTACCGTGTGAATGGCGGGAACTTTTGTCCCTAAATTTCCTGAAAAATATTTGTTGTTAACAGGTCTTAACGTATATTTCAGTAAGATTTTTTCTTTTGAGTTTCAGCTTACCAACAAATTACAATTCGTAATTCGAGAATACATTCTGGAAACCAATACACGAAATTAACAGAACTTGTAAGCACCAAATTGCAAAATTCTTCTTTAAAATTATACAGTCTTTCTCAATAAACATCAATCAAATTTCCTGTTAGGCTCAACCCTTAGGTTTCTCATGACTGAATTATATCCCTATCCATGCACATCTACAAAATCGTGACGATCAGCCAACAAACCAAGCGTTCATCGTCTCAATCAGTCAGTCGCTTGAAAGCCAACTTTGTTTGATTCGGTCGTGATATTCGTGAACCGCACGTCCCCATTCACATTTTTAATTCGCCTTATTTTGCATTGAAACAAACAAATTACATACGACGAATGCACTGCGCATCATTTCACAATCATCCTGTATATTGGCAAATTGCACCGAGATAAACCCGTCTGGTTGGCGATAAGTCCAACAATGGCAATGATTGATCGTGATTTGTTGACGTCTCTTGCGTTTATCAAGTTATACTAACGATTCAAAACATACAGTCTGTTTTTATACTGATTGCATCGGAATGAGTATGTGTTAGTCGGTTTGGTGCAACCCGATTGGTATTCGTAACTTGTTGATTGGTAAGTGGATGGGATGGAACGGTTGCAAAGAAGGAAGTATCTAATCACGCGGTAATGATGCATAATGTACGGCGGGACGCATGAATTTGTATTGTGCCTGTGCGTAACCGCACACCGAAGGGGATATTCAACAAGGTGATTCATAAGATTACACGACAAAATCAATGTTGATTTAAGAAGGCAAAATAAGTACATTTAAACATTTGTTGTAGCTTGTCAGAGTCATTTTATCACTCATTTGGTTTAATCATTCTAATATTAGTAAATAAAACTAGTGCGATCTTACCCGTGTGATCCTACCGTAAAAGCCATCGTAAAAATGACTCATATAAGCTATATGGAAATTTTCGATTTTGGAAATACCTAAAATACCCAGTCAATTTTCTCATGGTTCGATGTGGGATCGGAAAGGAAATGCGTTAATACATATTTCAAGTAAATATCTCGTAATGTGACCAAGATATGGGCAAAAAATAGTT
>JAODAC010009637.1:0-27032 GCA_027575185.1 Mimaenictus wilsoni
CCCAGCTGCATGTGTGTAGCTACGAGCAGAGAAGCACCCTGTGGGCAGGAGAGAGTGAGACAGGCAGGGCGCGCCTCCAGGTATGATTGTGGGGGGTGTGCCCGGCTTGGTATACAGCTGTCAGAGGGTGATATCGGCCTTCTCCCGCTTAGAGATGTAGGCGGAGGTAGGAAGAAGGGCAGTTAGTTCGTAAGAATTTTGTCAAATATAGTTTAGTCACATTTTTACTCCCGAAACATCTACTTCTCTCTTTAATATCTACAACAATTTGCATCGGACGGGTAGTCCACGAATCCTGCTAAAAATAAAAGATTCGCTTTAATTCGCGGGTTGATGTTGTTGTTCGCAACACAGGCATTGCCCCAATCAATTGACATATCTACTGCAGAACCTGCACTAGTAAAATCAGCACGGCACAAATCGCCAAATCGAAGGTGAACAGCATGTAGGACGCCCACGTAAACGTTGAAGCGATAACCTTTTCCCATAATTCAAAGGATAGTCGAAGAAAGTCATGGCAGTTATGCCAATTTAGAAGGAGACTACCCATCCTGAGACACGTGCAAAGTTGCAGAACATGTCTACAAGTATGTTAGCGTTACATAGAAATAGAACGTAATCTGGGTTCTCTACTCTGAGGCCGGTTATCTATCTCCAGTTTTTCAATATGAGTGTTTTGGGACTAGCATAACCGAGCGAGGTTTGAACTGCCCTTAAACCGTATTAAAAACGAAGCAGACAGACAACATAATCACTGCACCAAGCAACCAGCTTACCGATTGTTGCGAACAGCAACATCAACCCGTGAATTAAGGCGAATCTTTTATTTTTAGCAGGATTCGTGGACTACCCGTCCGATCTAAATTGTTGAAGATGTTGAAGAGAGAAGTAGATATTTCAGGAGTAAAAATGTGACTAAACTTTATTTGACAAAATTCTTACGAACTAACTGCCCTTCTTCCCACCTCCGTATATATCTCTAAGCGGGAGAAGGCCGATATCACTTTCTAACATCGGCATACCAAGCCAGGCACACCGCCCACAATCATGCCTAGAGGCGCGCCCTGCCTCTCTCACTCTCTCCTATCCACAGGTTGCCTCTCTGCTCGTAGCTACTCACATGCAGCTGGGCACGCATGTGCCGTTACGTTTGACCGTGATAAGACATTTTCCTGACGCTTCAGGCGCCAAATGCGTCGTGCAACCACTTAAACATACCCCAATAGCGTCTTGTGCCTCTATGCTCTCTTTATTAACCACTAGACGACTCAGGGCTTACAAAAATCGTGAAAAACATGTGGTGCAGACTAAACAGCTCAAAAGTTCATTCACGCCAGACTAAATATAGATAATTTGGCGACAAATATAAAAAAGGGCTCTAACTTGCCTCGTCGTTCTCAACATCGATCATAATAAACGGACGCTATACGTTCATAACTTGCGTAAATGGGCGCTTGAACCAAATGTTTAAGAATTATTTTCTCGGAAACTATTAAATAGTGTTTCCTAGGATTTTCACCATAATTTTTTTCAAAAATCTTGTACCCGACATTTTTTAGTTTTGCGAAACTCATTTGACAAGGCGTGTATCCCCTTGTTAGTAGTAATATTAGTAGATGATTAGACGTCTCTCTTCACTAATCGATTTATTCCTCTTGTTGTCTTCTGTATTGTGCCATCTGATTTCCACTAGCATTCATAGCCAGATGAAATCCACCCCCACGTTCAATGACTGATGGTTAATGAAGTTTTTTTGTGATCAGGGAGCAGTGACGTGCGCACCGAAGGTAGCTTGTAAAGCAGTGACTGAGGATAGTGGGTTTTGCTTTTACCCGAAATAGGAAATGGTTGATATTTCCGACTAAAATTTTGTCGTATTATGCCCCATTCCCACCGCTTTCCTTAGTTTGCGTCCTTTTTTGAAGGTCACCAATCATCAGCCCACATATTCCGGCATTTCCTATTATATTATTCATTCATTTGTCCGTGGTATCCCCTAGGTAGTTACTGTACCTAATCAGATCCCACCATGGAAAACTGTTCGCCGTTCCGTTTCCAGTCTTTCCTTACCCTAGATGATCTCCACGATCCTCAAGCATGCATTCTGCTAACTGTAATTGCACCACCGACACAGTTGGTCATACCGTATCTCCATAAAGGTGCTACTTGAATTTAGCGACAGCAACTGAATTCAAGAAGCCCCCGTTAAGCTCGGAAGATCGACGTTGCGTTTATCTATATGCGACAGCATGATGGACCGATGAGTTCGTTCCTCATCCCTTTTCTTGTCATATTGGTCCCTTACCATGTTTACATTCCTTGATATCCTGATTAGTTTCACTGCCCTAGTCCTGACACTGTCTCGACACTGTCTGCAATTGATTTCTCCAATGTAGTTACTACTTAATCGATTCACTATCATGTCTTTTTGCGGTTAACCTGGTGTAATGAAATAATGAAATGATGATATTAGGTCAGTATAAATTAAACTTATGTAATTAGTTCAATTGGTTGAAAATACCGAATCACATTCCACGCTTTCCCGACTTAAGAAAATAACTGCTTTAACTGACCAACTGCAGATCGCTCTGCGACTACGCCGATTGGAACGCAAGTATGCAACCATAACCCAGTTATGAAATTACACAATTATTTTCAGCTTAATTGATTCGATGGCGAACACTCCACTTCTTCGTGAAAGCAATTAATTTGCACGTTTTCATTCTTCCAAAATTCACTAATCTTATGAACATTTTATTATTAATTGCTTCAGTCAGTGATGATTTCATGGATTAAGTGCAATTTATGAATCTTACTCAACATCGCTTTTGGTCAATTATAAAGAAAAGTAATTATAAATCGGCAGTTATATGAATACCTGAGCAAACACTCTAGCCGCGGATCGCGGGTCGTTCACATACCAAGGAGTAGGAACACACAGGTGTTTTAAGGAGCGGCTATCGTATTTCTTCATATCACATGCGAGTAACATATAACAATATTTATAAATTTACACACGAGTGCGTGATGCAAAACACCGTTTTCTAATGAATTAGCGCGCTGACTGAAACTCTCGGCTCTCGGACCGTTTATTGATGATTGAAAGATAAACATGTAAATTGCAAACGAAAACAAAATTCTTGCTTAATTTATTCGTGCATATATGTAAATAAATGAACTATACTGATGTTCCTAATTCAACGAAATATATCTTATAATTATAAAATTGTCTAAAAAATAGGTTTTAACGATCTATTTCGTGTGTTATTCCCAATTCCATCAGAAGAAGTAGATTCGTATGATTATAAGGGTTCCAATATACCTGATTACATTAGTTTAGTTACACTCTATTAATATTTTGTGTTCGAAAGGAATCAAAAGATTCCTAAAATGATTACATTTTAGGAATCTTTTGATGTTATCTATAAATAGCAAAATTCTTGAACTACTTTCTCAGAAAGTGTATAACCAATATAATCCCATAAAACAATAATGTCACACTAGAATGAACTTTAATGTCATTTAGCAATATGTTTTCTTTAATGCTGACAATATGGCAAGAAAATAAGGAGAAAGACATGAAATGATGTTGCTGTTTTCTGCATCATTTCAGGCATCAATAGTACCTGTTTCAAGTACTTAATGAGGTAACAGCCATTCACACTGTCAAAAATCGGAATACACACATCCAATGAAGAATATGCGCTTGGGGAAAGTTGGCCGACGAATTTCATAACCATGCATTGAAACGTAAGCTTGGCGCGTTTAATAATAATTTATGCGCATTCCGCGGGCTAAATTTTGTCCGGTTGTGTGATTACTACGTCACTGCGTAAATTCGGGCTCTATAATCGAAATGAAATGCTGACACATAAACGGTTTTCGTGAATGGCATTCGATTGCGTTGCGTTTAATAATTCATAATTTTCTGCCTTATTTATTCGGACAGGTGCTGGCACTTGTGCGAATTATTTCACTGAACATTATAAATTGCTTTCACGATCAAACAAATATCGGGATTTAAGAAATTAACATTGTAAAGTTTCCAACTGGATTTTATTTCGCTCGTTTAGGAAATACTTACTAACATTTATAAGATCTGTCATATTTTAAATGTTGAGGAAGTATAACTTAATTGGAAAGTATGTTATGCGTTTGTTAACGACAACCTAAAAAATAAATTTGTATCAATTATTTTTTCTTACACTATGTGTGTAAAATGAAGTTAATTCTTAATATGTTTGGTTATATGTTTCTTGGACTCTTTAAATACTTTTCCATTGTACCCCTAAAATTAAAACACAGTTTTTAACCTTTTTATCTTGCACGTTAGGTATTCGCAAGCGAATTAAGGTCGTTCAGTCTTGTCTGATTGATCTACATTTCACCTTCTCAACGGTTCGCTACATTCGAGTCAAGGTTTATTATAAAAAATTACACATGGACTGCAATTATCGTTGTTTGGATATTTATCGACGAAGTTATAAGACGTTCACGTAGAGAAATTTGTCATCGGCCTTGTTTTGGAACAATTTTCAGTGTGAGTTTTTTAACTGGGTTTACTGCGAGATCTAACAACGTTAATGTTTGTAAGAACGAAAATAAGTAAAAGAAGTAAAAATGTGTTAAGGATTCCTGTTGTTATGAATTATATGTAATAAAAATATTGCATCAATCACAAACGTGAAAAGTTAGTCGTGAACAAAATTGAATATTTCTGTAATGAAATGTTTTACTGGATTCATTAAACCTAAGTGTTTATCTTACACACTTCGACAAATGTTTGTCGAATCAGTTCCGACCGATCAATTTTGAAATTGTGTGACTTGTTCGTACAGGTTTTACTCTCCAGATGGCCGTAAAGAAAAAGCTCTAAAGCGCCTTACATACTATGAGCGTCGTGTGGCTAAAATTCGGCGGTACTTACCCGTCGTCGACGCGTCGAACCGGGTCGATTATATCTTGATATGTACTGCTTCTGCTGTGTCGCCCTTATATCGACCTCTTCTGTATCGTTGATCGATCCATGGCTTCCACACATGTTTGCTTTTTTCCTAATTCAGATTCGTTATTTTCAAAATACTTCTAAAAGCTTATAAAGCTTATAAAGTTAAATTACCCGGACATAAAGCAAACTGACAGCTCTATATATCTCAGACCACCTGAAAGGCTGGTGAAAATGTACCTGGCTATTTCCAGTAATAATACTCCCGGGCAGCAATGTTCTCGGCAGTGCATCAAGCACATGCACATATTGGCTTCCAGACATCCAACCATCAGCGACCAACAAGATTATAGCAAAAACACATAGCCTCTCACTTAGCGCATCTATAAGTCTTAAAGAATTGAATTATCTTTAAATTTTCTATAAATTTGTGAAAAATCATTGGATTAGGTTAAAAACTTTGCGAGATAACCTGCTTCAAAATGTGTGCAATGAATTTTTCCATTTAGAAATCAAAGTCTTTTTTAATAATAACTTGAGCTAATAACGAGATATGGCGGCAATCTATATGTGGGAGGTTTCCTCT
Organism: Mimaenictus wilsoni; assembly: GCA_027575185.1. NCBI lineage: Eukaryota > Metazoa > Arthropoda > Insecta > Coleoptera > Staphylinidae > Mimaenictus > Mimaenictus wilsoni. The sequence goes on from JAODAC010009637.1 coordinate 5,532, forward strand.
TCTACAGCTACAACACACTCGAAAATACTGTGATTCCAAATTTTACCATATACCACCTTGATAATTATTTCATGCTGAGTTTGATGCTATTTTCTTATCCGCCTTTGTATATTAATTTTTCAGTTATGTGATTATAAATCTTTAATTACTATTCTGTAGACATGGTTTATTTCGTAATAAATTATACGTTTTATTATGCATTGAAAATGAGAGATGGCATAGTTATGCTATATTAATTACACGACATTAAGAATTATATTTTAAGAATATATAAATTAAGAATAACTTGCGATATAGCTATAAATAATTACAACATCCTATAGAAATGAAGATGAGAAGTTTTTCTTGGAAATGTGTCTTAACCCTCTGAGACAATCGCCAGCAAATCACAATGATTTGGCAATGCTCCGTCCTGATGCGTATCTTGTTAGGCTTGTCGCTAGTGAGCATGCGCACGAAACAATACAGCTATGCATTCAGCTATTATGCGAAGCGATACGCAATACTAATTGCAACGCTATCTTCTTTCTGTGCGCAGATAATTATTGCATGCTGCACGTAGATTATCTCTGCACTAATTATGACATTACAATAGCAAGCCTCAAACTTTTCAGTGTGCGCGAGCGTTGAATATGAACGTTTTTCATGCAATCTGCGGAGTTAAAGACCTTTGTTCATGATCTCATAAATGTAATACCGTTCTCCGGATTATAAAGATGTTATATCCTTAGTGGTTAAGTTTATAGTCCCACTTGAGAGATAATTAACCAATGACATTCTCTATACTAATTTGGAAACTATATACATAGAGGAAAGGTTGTATTTTATGATGTTTCAAGTAGGCATTGAAGTTCAGTGAAAATATTAAAAAATAATGTTTGAAAACATTAAAAAAGATGAAATATTTGTAGCGAAATAAAGTTTAATTTGCTGTAACTAATTTTGAAGACGCATTTACTCGTATATTTAATGTGTGTATTAAATATACGAGTAAATGCTTAAATCAAGAAAACGAGGTTTGCTGGGCGTGTTTATTTCCTAGCGAAATGTGATGTCTAGTTAAATAGACCCGAAAACGATTTAGATTTCTATTTCGTACACTTTACCGACCTTCAGAATAATTTATTAATGACTGCGATTATGATGCCAATGCTCACGCTCGCACATTTTTCAACGAAATTTATAGGCATTGGTGTCATTTCGATGAGGTGAATAGTGTGTCCGCATATTCTTCGGCTTAGACTTCGTATTACTTAGTATTCCACACACCTTCTCGCCAATGGCCGTCATACACCATAGCATGCAAGTCACGAATCTTTTTTGTTTCGTCGCCTGGCAGACAATGCTAGGAAGACACAATTCGCATGGTAATGATTGACAATTTCTGTGATTTCAACAATCTTTAGCACTTTCGTAATCGACAATCCCGCTGTAAGAATCTCAGATTTGTAATGGTGTGTTTATAGATTTGTAAATAGTTTTCATATTTTCTTGGATAATTGATAGTTATTGATTTGTTGGTATTGACCTTATTGTTATTTTGATGTCATTTTGGTGCAATTCTTGATGATTTAAAAATTTCCAAATTATTTCCTTAAATACAGATTCAAGCAAAATAAAATGTTATTGTTTCAGGCTGAAGAGTACCAAATGATGACAATATGATGGTTATCTAGAAGTGGACTTTCGGAAAATTCTGGGTATACTTCTCATCTGGGTATACTTCTGAAATTTCACAATGGCTGCAATTATAAGAAAAATGCATCTAATTGGTGCTTATGTCGCTTTGTTAATAATATTGTTGGCAGTTGTGCCTACATACGCCCATGTGGCCCTCACATATCCGCCTGCGCGTAAATACGATTTGGACTTTTTGGACAGTTCCAGAACAAAGGCACCATGCGGAATGCCAAAAGGTGAGTAATATTATAATTAGTAGCATTAAAAATGTCATCTAATGAACATACCAAATTCGCTGTCTCTTAACTGCATTTCTCAAAACTCTGACACACACACACACACACACACACACACACACACACACACACACACACACACACACACACACACACACACACACACATATGTATGAATGACCCTTACATGTATGAATTGTAAACAAAAACAAACAACAAAAATATATAGGAAATAACAAAGTCGGAAAGACCCACAGAAGTCGATACACATTAAAATATGTGATATTATTATACATTTCTAGCTTAAACTTTGTAATAATTACGTAAACTTTGCCCTAGATCTACATCTGAAATGACATAACATACCATTTAAACAACAATAATGAGATTATGAAATGAAGTTGTAACTTTAACATTGAATTCTTTATTTTTCTCTCTTTTATTTACTATATATATGCATAATCTTCCCACATCTTTCTTGTTCTCGAAGTAATGACATAGTTTTACAATCTTATAATGCAATAGTTTTAATTACTTCGTAAAAACATTAGTTTAGATTGAAATGTATTGCCTGACGAATTTGTCAGACAATTTGAAAATGTATTACCGCCTTTCCACACATAGTGCGAAGCGAATTGTCATTGCAAAAAAATCACCGTGCAGATCAAGAACGAGCGATGACATTCGATGACAATTGTTAAAATTGATCACCTAAACACAAGGAAATAGTAGGCGTTGTTGACATTTCATCTCGATAACATGTTAATAAACGATAATCTTTCAAGTAAAATCACGAGCCCGTACCTGACAATGGACTGCAATCGCGGGAGCAGTCAATCGCTACCTATGTGCGTATAACCGCGAAAATCCAGTGGGCCCATTAATTGTTTGAGCGAAGCGATTTCGGTCTGAAGGAAACCTTAGAAATTGTAAAAGTAAATATGAAAAACAAGACTTATTTTTCTTTATTTCAACAACAAACATTGTAACGGTTAGAAAGCATGTCATTGTCATTTGAATGTCTTTCGCTGCTTGGCGGTTGAAGTTCGGCCATTACGTGTGGTACGATCCGAAAGGAAGTTAGCAACGAGCCTTCCAACAGCAAATTAAAACGATCCAATTTAAAAAGCTAGGCTTTAATGAACATTAACTTAATTTTTGTGTACTTTATTTCATGTGAAATATGTATGTTTCAAAAATTATTCCCGTCTTTATATCATCCCGTGTACATTTCCAAAAGCTGGGTTTACCTTTAATAACATATTACAATAGAACGACTTACAACATCAGAAATTGTCGGGCTCTTTAAATGGAATCTCTTCAATTCTAGAAGGCTTGCTGCTAAGTTCTCATCGGTTGGTGCGATTTAGTGTCGTGATTTCTTGACCGCTTGTTGATCAAATTCGAAACTGGCGCTTACAACCAACGGGTATCTGCGGGCGACAGGTGAATGTTAAGTTTAGTGACCGCAGAAACGAGGAAACAATGTTATGTTACACTTATTTGGCTTGCGTTATCATTTAAATAAGGAGTGCATATGTTCGGCTGCACTAATGTCTGCTATCAATTCCAAAAGAGAATGTGAATCTAGAGCCTATGTGCAGTTAGGCAAAAATAACAATTCTTACACACATGTAGCAGAAATCAATAAATAACTTTGCAGATATTTCCAACTATAATTGGCATGTAATAACTCTTAAACAATACCTTAAGTATAATACAATTTGGAAGGTATAATTCGCGGAAATTTCAATCTTTGTCAAGTCACGACTGTAATTAACCATTTGATGCAATTTGCCATTGCGCATGCATCGCACAATCGCAGGTAAATTTACTTAATTCGCGTGTAATTTGCGGTTTCACACCTTACAGATTTGCACAAACACGGACATTTCAAACACAAATTGAAATCAGAGTCAATTTAAGAGGGGTCGCCCGTAAGGTGTCCAGTTATTTTTTTTTTCGAAATGAGTAATAAAATGGAGTATGTGCGGAAATGGTTTTCAGACACGAGTAAGGAATACGTTTCCGTCCATCATGTCTGGCAAATGGGACTCGCCCCTAATATGTTTTTCTCATAAAATGAGAAAAAAATTAATACAATGTACAGTTTCAGAATTCATCAAAAAGGTATCATACAGTTGGTAACCTTAGTCACCCGCAATATTTATCTATATTTTCTAATTGTAAGTACTGTGTACAGAGTACTGCGAGATGTAATTATACGTGATTCATACTTAAGTCATACCTGGCTTGTCCAAGGTCGGCGTGAATAAAATGCAACGCGAGTTTCTCGACTGAACTGAATTTGTGAAACGCGCACTGCACTCCTAGCGGTACGTGCATTGAAATCATTTGTGCAGATCCAACTGGATGAAATTCCTTCACTTGTATGCATTATCAATATTGCATTACCGTTACGTTTCATTACTTAAATTACAAATTCCTTTACGATTTGCCGTGTTTGTTAAAATCGGAACAAGACCTGCTTTATTTAATTGCATTTAATAATGTCGAATGCCTGTTGCTTTCTTGCAATAAATATATATTATTATTATTAATATCGAATGTCTGTTATTCTATCATTTTGATTTCGTCTTTCTTTAAACCTTTTCTACTGTGATAAACGTTTGTGGAGGTAATTATATAATTTGGTTGGTTTATTTTTAGGAAACATTCGAACATCGTTTTTGTCAGGCAGCAAAGTGAATGTTTCATGGCATCTAGGCTATCCACACAGGGTAATTATTCATTTCTCGGTTTATTTGTATTTTGCTTCTTATTGGTCTCCATAATTATAGGGAGGTTTTAAAATCCAATTATTGGACGAATTGGAGCGTCCCGTCTTGGACTTGACACCTAGCATACAAAATTCTGAATTTATCGCCAACGATGCAACGTAAGTTTGTCTGCTTATATTTGGTGTTTAATTAATAAAATAATTAAAGTATTCGATTTATATAATAAAATATTTGATTTTTAGTGCACAGACATTTCAAGTTCAGTTACCCCAGGATTACACATGCACAAATTGCACGTTACGACTCCTTCGACAGGCGATTGAATGGGGAGCAAATTACAAATTCTGGTCATGTGCCGACGTTGACATTAAAGCACGTGAGTTCTTTTTTCTTTACTGAGGACCGGAAGTTTAATTAGGTTGCATTCAACATTTAGTTTTGAATGTCGTCCTTTTAATAACTTGGTTTCAATAACTTATTCTTTCTGTTTCAAATGAAGGTAAAGAATTCAGGGAAACTTGTTCAGGACATGGACGATACCTCTTAGGCAGGTGTAAATGTGATCGGTTGTATTATGGTGAACGTTGTCAGTTCCAAGACGAGTGCTTTGAAGATACCGATTGTGGTAATCATGGGAAATGCATTGATGTTGATGCCACAACAGCTCCACGCATGCAGTGTTATTGTCTGCTTGGATGGTTCGGACCGGGATGTAACAAAAGTAAGAAAAGTAAGAAAATGTGCAGCTTTGCGGTATCATTTATCGTTGTTTTTATTCAGAATCACCTGTTAGATCCACCGATATTGACTTTGGAATTTACAATATGAAGCAGCTCAGCAGTAATATTCAGTTATATTGGCGAATCTTAAAAGAACACAAAGAAATTGAGATTGTTCTGGTTGCGAACGGCACTTCGTATGTTGCATTGGGTTGGAGACCTCGGTCACTTACCAAGAGTTGCAAAAACTGGCCACAGATTGGCCCCCTGGCAAATGTCAAGTCGGAAGTAATTCCAGAAGCAGAGCCTAGTGCTGAACCCGAACCAGAGCCTGAACCAAAATCAGAACCAGAACCCACAGCAGAACCCAAAGCTGAACCGGAACCAGAACCAACCGGAGAACCTAAAGCTGAGCCGGAACCAACATCTGAACCAAAAGCCGAACCAGAACCTGAACCCACCGCAGAGCCGAAGGCAGAACCTGAACCGAATGCTGAACCTAAAGCTGAACCTGAACCGGAACCAACCGCTGAACCGGAACCCACATCAGAACCTTCTGCGGAACCAGAACCCGAACCAACTACTACGGTGGAGCCTACAACAACGATCAAGTCTAAATATAGGAAGTCTCTGTATTCAAGAAGATCGGCATCACCTCGTATCTTGGCAACGCACAAAGATGACGCTGATGAGACAATTGAGACTAGTGTTTCTTTCAAAGTTAGTGCGAAACAAGGTCGCAAACGACGTGCTGTTGAAGGTAGGTTATTACAGATTACAATTACATTGTAGTTATGCACACTAAAACAGTATGTATAAACGAAACGCACTAGATACATCTATAACTTCGTAGTTGCCCAATTTAGATGAGAATCACATGTAGATTGATATACCTCTACATATTCAACATATTTAAAACTTGTTCATTTTATTTAATTACTAATATTTGGTGGTTGGATATTTCGAATTTCTTGTAGAACCTCACTCCGATCAGATGACGCATCTCAGCGAGCCCAAATCTGAACCCGAACCTAAATCAGAACCTGAGCCCTCTAGTGAAGCAGAACCTACATCCGAGCCAGAACCCAAATCTGAGCCTGAACCAGAGCCCACCAGTGAACCACAACCAAAATCAGAACCAGAGCCTATATCCGAACCCAAACCAGAGCCCAAATCCGAGCCAGAACCCGAACCGAAGAGCGACTCAATTTCTGAAACAAAAATTCCGATTAGTCAATCTGTACCAAAGAAAGGAAACCAAGGTAACGTTATTTTAATTTCTATTACATTTCATTAAATCGTGGCCTTTTTCAATATTTACTAACCAACACAACGTTACTTATTTTTAAATAAATTCTAAAAGTTATATTATATTCCGCAGAGATATTGAATCCATACACGCCAAAGCATGATTTTAGTCCGATGGACTGCACTGATATTATTATTGGTTCCGCAAGAGATACAGCCAGCAGAATCGGCGATTATTATACTCGGGATAGGTCCACACCCCGAACTGATAATTTCTGGGGAGGCAAGAATGATTTAACAGCGGCAATGGGCTTTGAAAAGAATGGCGTTACAACGATTCTCTTCCGGAGGAAGTTGGAAGCATCTGACCCATCTGATCACACTATCAATGACGACCAAATGCATGTTATTTACGCACAGGGCCAGGAATTAGGCAAATATATTCATGTTCCAAAATCTGGTGTTGAATCTCCTAATGCTAAAGTGAAAGACTTTTACAAACCCGATGAATTGAAGTATCACGGGCATGGTGCACAAAGAGGAGCATTGTCTCTAAACTTCTTGGGTAAGATATAGAAATTTTAAACATTCATAAAAATTGTAATTGCTATTATTTCTACAGAAGAGAGGAAGAAGGCTGAAGATCTTATAGACCTAAACAGTAGATTCAGTGAATCTGAAGAAGGTAAGCCAGAACCCAAGAAAGAAGCTGCGATGGGACATTGTGGCGGTGAATGGAAGATACCTCGGACCTGCAGTATAGAGAAACGAACCTGCGAATATTCTGCGAAATGGGAATACGTATCACGAAAAGACGAGATTCGTTTCACAATCTCAACAAAGCATACTGATACATGGACGGGAATCGCATTCTCAGATGATGAGAAAATGGTAAGAAAGGCATATTTATACCAAATATGGGTCTAATCCGATTTTTTAGTCCCAAACAGATGCCATCCTTGGTTGGGTAGACAAAACGGGAAGACCATTCCTAATGGACACATGGATTAGTGGGTATAATCAACCATTATTGGACAGTTCGCAAGGTGTTTACAATGCCAGCGGTCGGATTGTTGATGGAATCACAACGTTATCTTTCAATCGGAAGAGGATTACAAATGATCCAAAGGTATATATTGAATTCAATAAGTTTTATAAATGTTATAATATATAACATCTTTAAAGGACTTGGCATTTACGGATGAAAAATGTCTCTTCATGATGTTCCCCGTGAAAGGTGGGGCTTTTAATAGTGTCAACAAAAAGATTAGGAAACATGAAGTAATTCCTAGCATATCACTGGAGAGAGTTTGCATCAAATCTTGTGGTGATGGTAAGTGTTTTAATAGCTTAGATGCTTTCACTTGGTAATGTTCTTTTCCTTAGACTTTTATGATCAAATGACAACTCAGGAACCACCAGGAGTAGGATATAACATTGAAGTAAAAATAGTGGAATTGGGGGAGAACTTCCATGCTCCAAAACCGGGAACTATAGAATTTGAAGATCTCTCTAATGCGATCAATAGTAATTTCAAGCCGGTTTTCAATAAGATTCCAGGATATAAATCAGTTCACGTTGAAGATTTTAAAGAGTATGTTTTAATATATTCTGGAGAAGTGATGTATATTTTAACATGGCAATTGCAGGGAAGATAACAATGTGGTGGCTGTAATGCATTTACAACTAGATAGGGCCACAGCTGAGAAGGGACGTGCCCTTACAGATGAAAATGAACATTTGGAACAGGTCCTTAAGCCAATCCGTGAGAGTGTGGAAAGTGGACGAGTTGGAGCCCTTAAGTTAGACCCGGATTATTTAGTTTTCGAACCTCAAAGCTGTAGGTCATTTCAAATAACCCACATATAACATAGATATTGTAATTTATCTTTTTAGTGACATCTAACATCGTTGCCGATACATCAAAGAATGAAGACAGTTTCTTCCAATTTTCTGAGATGAAACTCTATGTTGTATTGGGTTGCATCGCGGCACTGATACTTGTTGCTCTTGTGCAGGCCAGTTGTACTATTTACAAAACAGCAACGAAGAAGTCTTCCAGTCACAAGGTAACCGAACTGTGAACTGCTCACTTTAAATGCCCCCTGTATCAAACAAAACGGGCAAGTACTAGCTGAAATTAATCAAGTTTTAAAAATTCTCATTCCATATCGAATGCTCATTCTAAAACTACTCATGAAATCATATGCATTAGTACTTGCTTTTGTTGTATCTGAAGTGATTGTTGACATTGTGCTTGTTCATTAATATTTTGTCTTGCATGTTTTGTAATGGCTTGTAAATCAACAAAAAATCGCATGATTATGGCATAGGCGGTGTACAGTCTGCATCTGGGTCCGAATTACTACCAGGGTGGGTATACGCTTCGTTCGCGGGGTGATTACTTACCCCACTGGGCAACTCCTACGATTGATAGGTCACACTGGTGACCAGTGGGGTAAGTTCAAAAGTTTACAGATTTGGGGAGGTATCTAGTAGTTTACTGAAGGTAGACTTCTTAAATTCTTCTTTTACTAAGTGGCTTCCTGGGATCACAACCGCGCGAAGGAACAGATTTGGGTGACCTTGAGTCCCTAACTCCTGGGCTTACTCATTATCAAGCTTCCATGACTTACATTGCTATTAAGAGCGGCGCACCACCTCAACTGTTCCGTTATTCAGGACAGCATTGATATTAGTTAAAAGTGAAAAGCTTTTGTTTTAAGTTATGTGTTTTCCAGGACCATTTAATACCAAACTCAGCATGGAAAGATTACTCCGCCGCGAACACGAACTACGCTTTTGAAACCTATGACGATGAGAAAAAGCAACACCATCATATGCACAATGGAAAAAATCGCAGTGAAACCCTACCGGCGAAGTCGCGCGGTCCACGTCCCCAGGGTCGTCCACCAAGCATACCCAATCAAGGTCCTGGAATGGATCGTGTTGATCGGGGAGATCACCGTTACGCCATGGGTGACACCAGGTCTCTGCAACGTCCAGGTGGGAGAGGGTATGCTCAGCCCAACACCTTGGAGCGTAGCACTTTCTCACTGCCACGCACTGCGTACGATCGCCATCGGCCGCCCAATGATATGCAGCCGGACTTCTACTTCATGCCTTCACAGCGCAAATACTCCGGCGAAGTGGTGCGCGTCTACGTTGATTACAACAATCAAAAATAGAAACTGAGTGCATCTGACTGGGTAGTAGTAGTGACTACAGTGGAATGATTCTTCTAAGTCTGTTTCAACACTCTATTATTTAGTATGTGTGGGAGATTATGGACAATTGTAATCACAGAGGAGTGAATCGCATACAGCGAACAAAAAAGTTAAGTTTTTTACAATAACCCTTAAGTTTTTGTATATAATAACTATTATTTTAATTAATAAATCTATGTTATACCAAATGATAATGTTTACAGAAGATGGTGTATCCGTCCAGATAGTTTATAATATGACTCTAAATCTTACCAATTTTGTCACAATTCAGCTAAAAGGGTTATTTTACATTAGTATTATTACTTATGAACAGGTTGGTAAGTCACTATTGGTTCTTTATGGATTAGGAAAGAATGTCTTCAACGGACAGTTGGTTGAGGAATCCTTAAAGCTGGCATGGATAATGGGATGCAGGGTAATAGAGGAGAACAAAATAGCTGACGAACTTTCGAAAAGAGGTGCAAGGACCCTAGATAGAGGCTTGCGGAACAAGATAGGATAAAATGAATGGGAAGCAACTCATTGAGTACCCAGAAACAAGGACCAAACAACACCTTGGTCTCGTTTATTCTATCGATGTTAGAGTTTACTCAAGGCACTACTAGAAATTAAAAAACGGTCTCTCAGGTCTAGTACCCTGCTGAACTGGATAAAACTACTTGAGGTATAATGCAGTGCGCATACATTAGTTTGATCGAAAACCAATGAGAGGGTATAAATCATGTTATTGCTTGGTTTATTGATTGATGAAATGTAACCACACAAAAAAGTATAAATAGCCTCAACGAATTAATTATAATAGCTACACGACATCGTACTTAGTCGTTGATTATATTTCATTTTATGGAATGTTAGCATCATACCGCTTTCAAGGGGATTGGTGCCTCCAGGTGTTAAGTAGAATTGGAAATTTCGGATGATCATCACCAATGCAAGTTTTAATTGAATTTTCGCGAGACGTTGGCCTAAATTTAAAGTCAAATTAATTTCTTTGTAAAATTAGGTGAAAATGAGTTGATTAGTAAGTGATTCTCAACCATCGAAGTACTTATAAGTGTTTAGAATTTAGTCAACTGCAAAGAGACCCGCCCGTTTTGACTAGGATTACATTTATTTCTCAAATTTACGGTTCGAATTTCCAAATTTTCTTCTTCATAGTCCATGCAATTTTGAAAAGTTGCAATTATGCCGCAAGAGAAATAAGTTGAGAATCACCAGATTAGATGGTGGCGTTACGTTAGTTTGAATAGTGTGACTTCATGAAATGCACATTTAAAAACAAATTCTACCAAGCACACAACCAAGAAGTATTCAGATTATCTATTTGTAACTAACTTACCGGGACAACCTCGTTTACCATCCCCAAACGGAATATAAATACTTTCTTTCTCAAATTTATCTTTAAACTTATCGGTAAAACGTTCCGGTTCAAATTTCTCAGGATCAGGGTAATATTTCTCGTCTTTATGTATCCCGACAATAGACACGATTATATTAGTTCCTCGTTCAACAAATTTATCGCATTGTAACTTATATCGTCGGGTTGCCTTTCTTTCAATAGCTGGATAGGGCGGATACTTTCGTAGAATCTCCTGCAGTACTTGTTCCAAATATTTCAACTCGTTAAGTTCGTCATATTCGTAAATATTATGTTTCTCTGAATGGTGAAGGATTTCCGTTCGTATTTTATTCTGGACATATTGATTTCGTGCCAATTCGTACAAACCGTAACTTAATACTCTCACAAGCGCATAAAATCCATGTAAATAGAAGAAGAAGCATTGATTGATAATGTCATACATATTAAGCTTGTCTTCCTCAGGTATCTCATCGGCTTCATGATCTTGATTATGGATTTCCATGAATAATTCGAGAAAATCAGTGTGACTTATACTCTTACTGTGTCGTTTCTTGATATATTTGAGCACTGTGTGAGCAAAGAATTCCTCTGCTTCTTTGGGATAGTTTACAACACCGTAGTAGCGAGCCAAATTAGGATACATCTTTCGTACATGGTCTAGAAGAATCTCCTTTTTAGTTTTAACGAGAATACACTCTTCGAACCATTTGAAATCTTCATGTGCGTCCATTCCAAGTACGCAATTCATTACCACATCCCTGAGAATATTCTCAACAAAACTCTTCGTATCAACGCTCATGCCTTGTTTCTCATAGAACTCTAATAACCCGACCAAAGGTTGATAACTGTCCAGAAGTGTTGGTAACAAACGACGTATTTTTTGAATGGACAAAACACTTTGTACTTTCGAAGTTAACTTCCACCATTTGTAACCATTTGCAAGGAAGATATGTCCACTTATTTTCTGATCTCTAACATTATGATACGAAAATCTTGAGGAGAAGAACTTAAAATCTTTAACGAGGACCTGTTTTACAAGTCCAGGATTCACAAGAAATAATATTGGACTGGTAAACAGATACACTCCTCCAAAGGACACCTTAATATGTCGAAAATATTTATAGAAGGCTTCAAGTTGTTGGTGGATATTATTTTCCATTATGTTCTTAAAACTTCCCCATGGAATTTTCGCAGGGAAGAAAGCGATTTCCTTTCGTTTCCAGTAGGAAAACTTTACATTGAAATATGCTAGGGATAATCCAAATATAAATATTATTAAAGATACCGCCCACATTTTATTATGGTTTATTATGTCTAATATACTGAAAAGGTACTGATAGTCGGCAAATATCGGTAACCTTGTACTGATAAAGATTATCAGTATGTTGATAAAATTCGCATTTTGATCAAAGGATATTCATATTTCATTAACGTACTGAAAAATAAAAATATGTTGTCAACAGGTTAATAGTACCAAACATTAAGTTTCTAACATGTATATATGTTGATATATGTTTAACAATGTTTATTTTGATACATTCTGTATTGTTGGTTGCCTATATAGAAACACCATTCTGAATATTAATCATACATCAGACTGTTACAGTCGTTGCTTTTCACTCAATTTATATCGACTTCATTCGTCCTTCCTCGTATTTTTTCGCCGTTATCCTTTTCAGTGTTTTTTAATAAACATACGGCCGGTTTTAGTCTGCAAACAAGTGACTCAGAACAGGTTAATCAGTCTCATTAGCATTATAGTAGTGCAGAATACTGACTTGAACAAGCAAGTAAGTGAAATATATTTATATTTATCGCATGACCACGCGTAAGTAATTCTAACGTTATTATTGATTGTCATGAAATTGATAGGAAATCTCTTTCGGAGCTTAAAATCCTCAATCCTCCCACGGGGGATAGTTGTAAAGGAAAATTTGCGGTATTTGATATTCATTTTGGTGTTGTTAAAAACGATCCCGAAAGTGTAGAATTTGGAAGATGGGCATCTTTTCTTCCATTAGTTGCAACTCTGAACCAATGTTAAGATAATAAACTATTTTGCATTCCAAACGGATACTCTTGTGGAAGGATGTTGTTCAAGAGTTGGAATTGCGAACGTACTTTTCTGTGCGGTTACAAACATGTGCTTTATTACATGCGGTATGTGACACCTCTCGAACGCGAAGGAAGAGATGAGCTTTGTGTTGTTGAAAACGATGTGTACTGTCATGTAGTTGAAGGTCAAGTGACCGAGGTGCGCAAGCCATCAGGCTTGGCAACATCGGTAGAAAAAGTGCGGTGTTCAGAATTCTGAAGAAAGAAGTGTGGAAAGGGCATGAAAGTTAGTGTAGGAACCGGATATAATTAGCCTGATAGAAATACATTCTAGTTGGCAGGTGTGATGGTTGGAATAACATTACATTGTGTATGTGACCTGTAAATTTGGAGGGAATACATTCCCTCCACACTCTTTATGGAATTACCGAGGGCGCCGGGCCCCGACACAATTATTTTAAGACAAAATTATTTAATATAACTAGACACACAATATCACTTACTCATAAAATAAACAATCAAACCGGAAACAAACAATATTACCCCGTCTCTACATAATCTCCACATTTCTTCTTTTCCACTATCCTCATAATGATAGCCACCCTCTCTCCTCCCTACGATAACAATTTTCGGACACACTCTTTTTTCATTCTGAAGTGTCCTACAACACCCTTCATTTATTCCGATATATTCCTGAATCATATATTCCCATGTATCCCTACTATCCAGGCATAATTCACACCTATTATATTCTTCATTTTATCTTACCCTTCTATTCCGATCCACACCTCGCTCGTGCCATACATTCTTGGACGCGATTATAGTCGGAGTTATACGAACTGATATTTTTAGCCTGTCTTATCAGATTTTCTACATCCAGCCCTGTCACCCTAACCAAATGTTCCACCAGTTCCCCGTCCTCCAGCTATTTCTCCACCAGCTCTTGATACCTACAACCCCGTACGCCATTCTTGTATTCTCTCTCCACTGACTTTTCCCTGTTCTAACACGCCATACGCATAACCCATCTATCATCCGTCATTCGTGCCACCTGACTCTCATATCTAACCACTCTCGACACTGTCTCCGATTGTAGACTCATTGTACCTGATTCCTGAAGCACGATGTACCCAGGAGTGGATCTTTCCAACCGCATCAAGTCCTTCAAGAACCAGGTTAGTTCTCATTCTCACGTTTTCCATTCAGACATACCCCATACTTCCACACCATATATTAACATTGGTTTCAGATATACATCCCTAAGTTTTATTGCTACTACCACCAGTTGTTACCCTATATATTCTTCCATCTACTCTTAATCTTTCTCCACGCATGCGGAGCACACCCAACATGTTCCTTCCATACTCCTGAAGAGTTAATGTTGAACCCCAAATCTTTAAGCACATTCACCCTTTCTAAATTTTCCCCCATGTATACCAACCCATCCATTCCTTTCCGCTCCCAGGTTTTCTACATATTCTAATAACTGAAAAAGTAATAATTTCTTCTACTTCCAATTTCATATGCCTTCCTCCATGTAAGTCAAATTGAATAAGGTTTTGTGCATACACGATCAATTGCACTGAATGCTGCAATCGTACTCCACGGAGCGTCTAGAAGTTCAAACTTAAATATTCACCGATTAAACGCCATCTATTTGTAATATACCATGTTATTTTCACTTCATCAGTCAGCGTCAGTTTATCTATTCTTTCTTTTCGCCTTTCAATATTTGCCTTTTTTTTTAAATCCACAGACCGTTTAGTCTCTGAACATGTGACTCATACGAGTATCTGTAATACTGTATTATGTAAGCAGTGCTTTTCAGGTTAGTCACTAAAAAAGCAATTAAGAGGAATGTACGTTTATTTATCTCATAACGACGCGTAAGCAACTAAAAATTATTCTTATTTATTTACATCAAATCACTTCTCGGCGTTTTAAACCAATCCAGAATCCACCAACTGGGGTAGGAGTAAAGGAAGATTTGCGATATTTGTAATTCACTTCGGTCTTGTCAGTAACGATCAACTCGAAATGCTTCAGAACGTGGAAGATGAGCATCTTTGCTTCCATGAGTGCGAACCTTGAACCAATACAGTTCCGAGGCCCAGCCCCGAAAGGCAGATAGGTGTAGGGGACTATCTTATCGCGATTCTCTTCAGAAAAACGTTCCGGATCAAACTTGTCTGGGTTGGGGTAGAACTTTTCATCCGAATGAATACCAACAACAGGAAATAGAATAGTATCTCCTACTTCTAATTTCACAGGCGTTTCACCTAGTAATTCAGGTTGAATAGTGTAGGGTTTTGTGCACACACGATCAATTGCACTGAATGGTGAATTCCTCCTCAGGGACTCTAAAACATCAAATTAAAATAGTACTCTATAAAAACGAAATATTTCAATTATACCTGTAATAACCATGTCAAGATAGGTCATTTTATTTAGAACGTCATAAGTTAATTTTGTATTATTTTTAACGGTTTCATCGACCTCTGCCCTTAATCGATCCTGAATGTCAGGGTGTATCGCAAGTTCAAAACAAGTAAAGGACATTGCCGTTGAAATTGTATCAAATCCAGCGAAAAAAAATATTAAAACCTGTGCAGCCATATCTTCCTCACTCATCTCAACTTGTTGAAATTTGGAGCTCTTACCAATTTCAGATTCTTCAACTGTAGCAAAACCTGTATCTTTTTCTAACGACTCTTCATATTTCAAGTGTCCTTTCCGCGCCTCAATTAGAAGATTAATCATGTCTGGTCGTACAATGTTTTTAGCTTCGCGCGTATGCACAGTGTCTCGAACTAAGGCCTTAAAGAAATCTGTTGTTTCCCGCGCAAAGAAGCTAATTTTAAGAATCTTTGCCAAAGCAGGTAAGCACATATTTAACATCATTTTTAACATTTTTGAGACACTCATCAATGTAGTGATTTCCTTTCCGTGTTTGTAAAACTCATTGTCGGGGACCTTCAATGAGTTAACGGTTATACCAAATGCGCAGTTTGCAATGACATCAGTCGAAAACCTGACGAATGACTCTTTCAATTCTAGTTCGATTACATTTTGTTTCTTCTCCAAGTAGAACTCTACGTATTGTTGAGCAGATTTCTCCATTAGATCAAACATGAGACGCATTTTTGAGGCAGTAAAACTTGGACTCAAAGTGGCCCTTAATTCCCTCCACTCATTACCCCTCCTTGCGAAGAGATTTTTAGACCAGAGAGGCTCAGAATCCCCGGCGAAATTTGTATGATCTACGAAGTGATCGAAGTCCTTGACTGTGATCTGCTTGATTAGATTAGGATCATGAATAAGAAGTGTCCTATTTATGGCCTGATAAACCCCTGAATATCTTTAAACATAAATAAAAAAATAATAATAATTTAATGAAATATAATGATAGGCAACATTTACCGAACATTTTTGAATCGTCGATAGAATCGTTTAATGCCGTCTATTTGGGATTCTTGTCCAAAGAATGTTCTGAAGCCATCGCCCAAAAGTGGCATTGGTAGTCCTTGCTTTACATTTACACGACGCCAGTATAACATTGATTTCTTGTAATGATTCCATAACAAGAGTCCAAGGACAAACAAAATTAACGAAATAATCATTTTGTTCGTCAAAACACTGACGATTTATTAATTATACTCTGGCCCGAATATAACTGATTAAAAATACTCACATTTTTCGTATACATTGTGAGTTCATCTATTTGCGCATGCTCAATTCCCACTCTAAGTGACCTTGTAATTCCCACCGGAAATTATTGACGCCAGTGAATGAGTGTATGATTATTACATGTTATGTTTTATGACTGCCTATTTTTAGTACATTGTCAGGATCAGCAAGTGTTTCTTATTGATGACAGTCAATACCTGGTTAGCGTCGCTGTACAGTTCAAATAGTATATATTGCTTTAAGAACTTATTCTACTCTTCTTTAATTTATTCATCGTCATTCTACTTTATTTATATCACAGTTTGTAGATATAAATATTTAAAATATATAAAGTAAAATATATTCGAACATAGAAACTACTATTAACGGGTAATTAGACAGGTAATTGACAGGTTGCCGGCAGATTGTGAGATAAATCTCTATTGCGAGCGCCAATTGTTGCAGAATTTGCATATGAAGTGTGGACAGAATTATGTATTTCTGCACAATATGACGTGGGATCCGTGGGGAATCATCTAATAATCCAAGTCCATAGTCTAATCCTATCATAACATAGACTAATCATATCATAGTCCATCTTTAAACTATGCCTAGCAATTTGCCAAAAATCGAGCTTGCGAGTTTCTTTTATTACCGAGTTTCAAACTCTTGTTTCGAAGTCGAAACACGTATCAGCATCCTCTATGTTTCATTGCATGTACTGTGCCAGACATGTTGAGTAGAATCCTTCCATAGTGGGCATTTATTTAATCGTATTTATTCCCGAATAAAGCCAATCATTTGGTTCTGTTTTTTCGGTTGTATAGTTTTTAACGCCTTCCGAACACGTGAGCTTCTCGTCCGCCTGCTCGGGTCTAGCCGTATGCATTGTTTACGGGAACGAGTAGCAGGCCCATCGCCTATCCCTCTTCCTTATTCAGGACTTAAGAAATGTGGAGTGCGAGATCGTAATTATCGATAACGGGAATCGAACCCGGGACCTTTGCGTTACAACGCCTGTTGCGAACCAAAAAACTCAGCCCTGCAAGATATCACTGACGAAGCCTGATTCCTTGGCTCGTCCCAAAAAGAATTCAAAACACACACACACACACCGGGTGCTTCAACCTCGACTTAAGGATCGGTGACCTTGGCCAAGATCGAGCCGTTCCCATCGCACAGCGCCGCGCTAACCACTTACGACCCTCATGCCGTCGTCACAACCGTTATCTTTATTCCGCAACGGCTGAGGGTTTATAAAAAAGGCAGACTAAACACACTTAAGTTGAAATAAACTAATCTTAGCACTAAATTACTAGATTATAGGGCATCATGACAATATATAGGTTATATATAGGTTCATGACAACGCCTGTGCGTAACCTTTACGTCACGGACTCTAGCACAATTATTTGGTCAGAACTTAAGAATTTTGTTGAACGTCACCTTTGTTGCATTGTATTTATGCGTTACAAGTAGTACAGTAGCATCAATGTGATCTTATCGCCTGTTACTATATCTATCCTATGCCAGCTTTATTCCTTTCGAATCAACTAATCACCCTCTGTTCCGATTTCTGAATACCGCAATTTGGCCCGAACCATACTTTTTCCCTCAGGGTATGTGAGGGAAAAATGTAATTTATAATTTTTCATTTACGTATAACTTTGAAACTTGCTAGTTTTACATATAAAACCGATACAACTTGTTTGCATTTTTGCCTGAATTGTACTTTTTCCTACACATATCTTTAACCCTCACAAGTTGTACAGTTTCAGCGATGTATGTGTTGCAGTCAAAGTGTACATTCCAACCAATGTATACATTTACTAGCCAATGCATACATTCACTTCCCGTTTCAGTCAAAGCGTTCACTCAATATAGGAATGAACACTTTAACCAGTGAATGTATGCATTGCATAGATAATGTATGAACTTACTAACCCAATGCAGTCAAAGCGTTAATCGATGAATTTCAAAGTAAAATTTAGTTGGAACAATATTTTTTAAATTGAATTTTGAAAAATGAAACAGATGAAAGAAGTAACTCAGAAAACACAATAAAATAGATAAACATTTTGTTTTTAATAATACAATAACAATTTTAAACAATACACTATGCAACATAAAATTTAATGAAATATAAGTTAATATACATTCTATATAAAAGGAAATAAAAATTTAAAACATAAAAATACAAAAAAATCGCCCACCTGGGTAGCACAGTCGGTAGAGCTTGGGCCTACCACGCAGTCGGACGAGGTTCGAGTCCTCGGGGTGGGCACCCATTATTCACAATTATGATTCTCAAAAAATCACATTAATCCCCACCTATACAAACCACACAATTAAAACCACTCTTCAAATCTACAATCGCAAATAGGCGCAACCCACAACTTTCAACACACAAGAAAAGAAGGTAAAAACCGCTGACAAATCAACTAAACACACGCACATCAAGAATCCATATATAAACAATTCAACACAAGGATCAGCAACAACAACATCACATCACAATCACAATAATACTCATGTAATATAAAAACACATTCAATAACAAGGCTGAAGGACCAAATACAATATTAATTATTTACAAAAAAAATCTAACAGAGAAAGAACAAAAGTGAAACACAAAATAAACAATTATATAAATAAGAAAAACACGTTATTTGTTTGAACAATTTAAACTTCCAAGGCATTTGGATTGCATTATTTTTTTGCTTTAAGGCATGTGCATGCCTGCTATTTGTTGTGCTGTTTGTTTTACATTGGCATTTAGAAAATCCCTGTTCGGTACCTATCGACTGTTTGGTTGAAATAGTTCGTAATATAACCCTTTTAAAATTCTATTGCATGCTCCAATTTGAAAATAACCATCTTCCGTTTTGTTTATTAAACAAATACTAATATTGTGCGAGAATCTCCCCGTCCTCTATCAACTTCCGGTACCTTAATTCTTACTGTCATGCCTACCTTCGCCGGAGGATGCGAAGCTTCAGAAATTAATTTCATGCATGTAGCATGATTATGTAAGTTTTCTTTGGACTCTGCTCGGGAATTATTGATTTGTATTTTCAATGTATAAATATCGCACATTTTATTACATCCCGAATCAATTAAAATGTCACATCGATCACATTTTCGTAGGGTCTCATTCATTAGTTTTGCATATTTCGTTAGTCATAAGACATCTGTTACCTTTCTGTAGAATATTGTTAATATTTTCGTAGAATATATCTTTCATTACATCCTTATCCATTTTATATTTATGGCTAAAAACTTGATAATTATTTATTACCCTGGACACATATAAATGAAACAATTCACATACCAAGAACCCCAAACGGACAAACAGCGAACAACAGACGGTGAGACGATGCAAACAGCCCTACAACCTACAGCACGAATAAAGAGGTTAGGTTTGCAGTTTCCCGGTAGATTTGACTCACTTTGACTAGAGGCAGTATGTGTGCTGCGAACCAAAAACTCAGCCCTGCAAGGTACCACTGACAAAGTCTGATTCCTTGGCTCGTCCCAAAAGAATTCAAAAAGTTCGGACTCACACCTATCCGGTTCTTTCGCGGTCGAAAAATGAGAGGATGTTAATACGCTGAATGTTGGAAAGTAACTAACTTTATTTTAGAAAGATTCTTACAACTAACTGCAGAACTCACCCCATCCTCCTCCCTCACACCATCTCGAGACGTTTCCCGCTCTCTCTCTCCCATACACACATACACACATCGGGTGGCTCAACCTCGACTGAAGGTACGGTGACCTTGGTCGAGATCGAGCCGTACCACAACATTTCTATCGCCCAGCGCCACGCTAACCACTTACCACCCTCACGCCGTCGCCACAACCGTTATCTTTATTACACAACGGCTGAGGGTTTACAAAAAACAGACTAAACATACTTAAGTGGAAATATACTAATCTTAGCACTAAATAACTAAAATATAGGGCATCGGTTCACGACAATTTGAATGCATACATCCACTAGTAAATGCATTCATTTCGATTATAATGAATACTTTAACTACGGATCTCAGCAAATGTGTACATCAGTTAGTAAATGTATACATTAACTGAATGCTTTAACTGTAACATATGTACCACTGCCCGGCTGTAACTGTTGAACGGTAATAGAGGATGGAGCTATTACCTTTCGACTCTACAGAATTCTGAATGAAAGTTGATCGATTTATCAAGCAAGGCATTACAATACAAAGTACGTGAAATAATTATTATAATCCTGAGAAATTTAATTCAGTTTAACGTAAGTAGTTGTACAGTCATAAAAAAGATTTCTGTCCAGGCGATGTAGTGTGCGCAGATAAACTGCCCTTTCGATGTACTGCCCTGATTGATGGTATGTCCCCGACTATGGACAGCCTGTCTACACCTTTCATATCTCACTATTCCAGAGAGTGAACTAATCTAAGCCTACATTATTATTTCGATGTCTTTGAACAGAGACTAGGTTTGTTGACTGTTGTGAACGGCGAGGCAAGTTTGAGGCCTTTTTTATATTTGTCGCCAAATTATCTATATTTAGTCTGGCGTGAAA